>MU227276.1:3086891-3101311 GCA_018584345.1 Thuja plicata
TAGCACAAGTCAGATCCAAATATGCTGTAAAAAATGACAGATTGAAAATGTACAAGCATGCTATTTGGGATCAACTTGAGATGTTTGATGCTTTTAATATAACCTGGTTGGAAAGGTCAAAGAATATTATGGCTGATTTTCTTGCAAATGTTGCTTTGAAGAATGATGATTTGACCTTACATGGAGTATTAATACTCGAACTTAAAACAAGACCACTTATCCCAGATAACATATATAACTGGCAAGTGTTCCAAGATGATCAAGATATTCTAAGGTTCATGCAATGTTTAGATCAATACGAAAACCAGAGCATAGATTGCAGTTCCTTATTAGAATCAGATAATGGAAAGGATTACATCTTGGGAAGTGAAGTTGTTCAATTAAGTTCTAATCAGATTCCTAAGGGTTTAGTTGAACTTGAAGCATTGTTTGTTAGTAAACAAAATGATTCAGCAAAAATAAGCAATGCCAATGTTGAGGATTTGGAAGAAGTCAATTTAGGCTCAGAAAATAGTCCTCAGATAGTTTATATAGGAAAAGGTCTGGACTCTCATGTAAGGATAAACCTGATCAAGTTACTGAGAAAATACAAGCATACTTTTGCTTGGTCATATGAGGACTTGAAGGCATAAAGAGAGGACCTCTTCCAACATGAAATTCCTTTGAAATCAGATGTCAAACCATTTAGATAGAAACAAAGACCCATTAACCCCTTGTTGGCTCCCAAAATGCAGCAGGAATTGATGAAACTCAAGGATGTTGGGATAATCTAACCTATTAGACATTCAACATGGGTATCAAATCTAGTTCCAGTTAGGAATAAAAATGGTGACATCAGATTATGTGTTGATTTCAGAAATCTCAATATTGCTTCATTGAAAGATAATTATTCACCGCCTAATATGGAAGCAATGTTGCATAAGGTGACTGGTTGTGAATTACTGTCAATGATGGATGGTTTTTCAGGTTACAACCAAGTTCTAGTCAAAGAGTCAGAGAAATATAAGACTGCATTTACTACTCCTTGGGGAACATATGTTTATATCAGAATGCCTTTTGTTTTGATAAATGCAGGTGCAACTTTTCAGAGAGCTATGGATGTTGCTTTTAAAGAGTTTATTGATTTGTTCATGGTTGTTTACCAAGATGACTTAACTGCATATTCTAAGAAGGCAAATGATCATTGTGATCATTTGGGTAGGATTTTTAATAAAGTATTAGAATATGGTGTTTCATTAAACCCTAAGAAATGTCATTTTGCAGTTAAAGAGGGAAAATTGCTTGGACATATAGTGTCCAAAGAAGGGGTAAGAATAGACATTGAAAGGGTGGAAGCAATTCAGAAGGTAGTTGCTCCAAGAAACTTAAAAGGTGAACAATCTTTCTTGGGAAAGATTAATTTTTTCAGAATATTTGTAGCCAATTTTGCTGAAATTGTCAAGCCCATTGTAAAGTTGTTAAAAAGGGATACTAAGTTTGTTTGGGATGATGAGGCTCAAAAAGCTTTTGAAAGGATAAAGAAGGTAGTACAAGAAACTCCAGTGTTGAAATCTCTGGATTACACTAAGCCTTTCTCCCCATTTTCATTTGCATCATTTCATACAATTGCTACAATTTTGCTTCAGAAAGATGAGCAAGGATTTGAACATCCCGTAGCCTTTTATAGTAAATCCTTGCAGGCTGCAGAGCTTAACTATGAAATAATGGAAAAGCAAGCCTATGCATTAGTAAAGTCTGTGAAGTCTTTTAGGGCCTACTTAGTGTGTGCCAAAATGCAGGCCTATGTCCCACATTTAGCAGTGAAAGATATTCTCACACAATCAGAGGTTACTGGTAAGAGATGCAAATGGATTACAAGGATTCAAGAGTTCAATCTGGAAATCAACATCACTAAATTGGTAAAAGGTCAGGGCTTGGCCAAACTTATGACAGAAGAGAACCTGGATTTAGTACAATCAAATCAAATAGAGGCAAATAGAGGTATAGATTACTCACGACTTCAAGTGGCCATCAGATGATGAAGTAAACGCTTGGAAAGTTATGACTACACCAAAGAAAAAGAATCCTGTAGTAGAAAAAGAAATTTTGGACGATGAGTAAGGAAAACAATTGGCACTGCACAGTTCAAAGACAAGAGGGAAAGTTATTACAAAAGGAGAATGTAGGTGAGTAGGTGAGCACAGCTATTTAGACTCAACATAAATACTACCAGCTACCATCTACAAATCTAATTGCAGTCGCCAGATCGAGAGAAGAACAAGAAATATTTGTTTCTATCTTTTTGACTTAGTCCTTTCACCGCTTCTTCTCTCTCTTTCTTTTGTCTCTCTTGTAACTTTAGGGTTAGGTTTTCTATGACCGTCTGAAGCTTGTTGCATCCTTAAGGGATTCCAAGATGGTCAAAAACCTATATATAGCAAAAGAGTTGCAATTGTAAGAGGTATTTTGATATTGGAACATTTTGGAAAGGAGATAATATATTACAGAGTTTAGATATTCTGGGTTTCTATCTATCTTTTGAAGTTGTATAATCTTTCATGTATGGAAAGCTAGATCATATAAATAATATACGGTGCAATTTTACTCTCCTCCATTGTTGTCTCTTTATTCTTTGTGTATGCTCTTCTATGTTAAGTTTACAAGGTATTCTGAAACATTCTGGTTATTAGGTAAATATCTGATTACTTGCAAGTTTCTTTTAAGGAAAGAACTAAGTTTTGTGAGTAATTTCAAGGAGCATACTGCTTTGTTTAAGGATTTGATACAATAGTTTTTAGGTGACAGGGTAATTTGTAAGGCAACTTATCTTAATTGCATGTGAGCTGTAAGGCAGTTTACTGTATTTTGTTTCTATGATATCTTCGCTTATTTGACTCTATAGCCCAAAGGATAGGCACTGGTCCAAAAAGTAGTCTGATAATCTAGCTTTGTCCAAAATATTCCAAGTTATCAAAACCAATTCAATCAAAATACTTTGTTACTAAGAACAAACAAACTGAACTTGTTAAGGACCTATGTCAGCAGGACTGTGTCTATTATAGTGATTCCTTGGAGAGTGAATCAACTAGGTTATCCCTCCTAAAAGAAAAGGAAGAAGGATGAAAATCTTTGTATCACTGATTCTTGTTATGCTTACAACTATGGTTTGCATGGTTATATATTGCATCTGGTTATGGTTGGTTATTTGCAAGGTGATTCATATGTTGGTTTAACAAAATATACATAGCAAATCAGTGTCCACATCAACACATACTGTGTAAACAAAAATCATAAGAGGTAAAACCTGCTTGAGTATATGTGGAGCTCAAAAACAAAGAAGGACCTTATCCAGTCCTTAGCAATTAGGATTTTCTTGTCTCTTAATTAGTATTAGAAGGCATGGTGTTCAAGTAGTCATTTCAAGCACTGTGATTCATACAAGAAAAATCCCTAACAGAATCTACTTCAATTTCATTGCGATCAATGAGGTCTTGGATATAGTGCTTTAATTTCATGCACTTGATAGTAGCATGTCCCTTAACATGGTGATAATCATAATACTCATTGTCATTATACCATTGTGGTTTAGGAGTAGAGTCCTCAAATGGTTGCATCAGTGGTGGGTATACAATCAGGTTTTCTTTTTCCATTCTATGGAATATGACATCGAAAGGTTCACCCAAGGGAGTGAACATGTGTTTAGGTGTGTACTAATCTCTTCACAATTTGTTATGTCCTTGCTGGACTGATATTACATTGTTCTAGTTTTGGGGATTCTGATAATTGTGTTGATAGTTGGTTTGTGCAACCTGTTGTGAGTGTGTGTTTTGTTGTTGTTGTGCTTCTTGATGTTGTGTCACTTTCTGATATGCTAGTGGAGGTGGCACTTGTTGATATTGTGGTTTCTAGTAGGTCTTCACTAGTATGTTCTACTAGTAGTGTTGTTGTTGATATGTTGGGGTGGGTGTTTCAGGACCTACAACAAAAATCTAGACATGTTTAGTGTTTGTGGCTCCGTTTGTTATGGTATTTTTGTTCTTGTTCCAATATCATGAGCAATCATTGTTGTTTCTATTAGGTTGTAGTTCCTTGTAGATCTTTATGGCACCGTCTTCTACAAGACCTCATTCAAGATCCATGCCCTTTCCTCTGATATCCTGATACATCTGTATGTAGTTCATGCACATGACATAGGCTAATTTGGGATGGAGATTTTTAATGAAGATCGTGATGACGTGTTTCTCAAGAGGTTGATATGACAATCTCGTAGTGAGTCCCTACCAGAGTTGTAGGTAGTCTACTAAGCTCTCTCCTCCTTTCTGTTTGGAGTTGCAGAAGTCTAGAAGGGAGAGTTCATTCTCAATGTTATGTGTGTATTGTGCTACAAAATTTTTAGATAGCTCTGCAAATGTGGATACTGTGCCATAGGGAATCTTGTAGAACCATTCAAGAATAGTCCCTCCCAAACTCTTAGGGAATAGTCACATGAGGAAGTTATCATTGTAGGTCATTTCTTGGCATGTCATATAGAACTCCTTGATATGACTGACTAGATCTCTCTTTCCTTGATATTTGTCAAATTTAGGTGTTTCAAAGTGCTTAGGAAAGGGGATTCTCATGATGGATCAATCTAATAGATAGGGACATACTTCCTCAAACTTGAATGCCTTTGTCTCAGCCCTAGCTCACAACTCTTTAAGGGAATTCTTCATTTCTTCCCATTCTTGGTTGACTGGTGGGGGATTGTTATTCCATGTCATGTTTATCCTTCTTGTGATGTATGGGTCAAATAGAGATGGTGAATATGAAGGGTTTTGCAGAGGGTACTGTGGTGTTTGATATGGAAGTTGTTGGTCAGTATAGATGGGTTGTTGTGATGGTAATTGCGTCTGAGAGAAATATTGTAGTGGAGGAGGTATCAAAGCCTGATGTGGTTGTTGTAATTGCTAATAGTAGGCTTGTGTTTGCTGAAGTGCTGGATAAGTTGGTTGATCCTGTTGCGCACCTGCATAGGGTGGTTGTGTTGTGCTAGCATATTATGGAGGATAGGTATTTTACAGTGGAATGCCCCCAATTTTTGTGGTGAAGGAAAGGTGTGGGCGGGCACACTGGGTTGTTGTGATGGTGGTGGAACCATTTTGGATGCATCTGAAGATGTCATGGCTAGGGAGCTACTAAAGTGATTTTTTTGTTTCTTAGTGGGCTAGATGACATTGTGTGTGTGTGTTAGAAAAAGGATTAGCAAACTACTACAGTGATTGTGCGGTGAAATGATTTGTGTCATATGTCTGTGGTTGTTTCTGTTGGATAGGTTGGGTGGTGGGTTGTGGAACTGCAGAGGGGTTAGGTTTGTGTTGTTGTGCTTGGAATGGATTGGTGTTTTGTTGCTGCGAGTGTTTCTATTGGGTGGGTTGGATAACAGGTTGTGCAGTAGTCGAAGGATTGGTGGATGTTTGTTGTGCATTAGAGGTGGGTGGATTAGTGTTCTACGTCTCTGTGGGGATACATAAGGCTTGCATGGTGGCTTGTAAGTAGTTCCATGTGGAAGATGAGGCCCCTTTCTATGTTTTTCTACCCTGCGGTGTTTTCTAGGGTGGATTAGGATTGACTTGGGCTTGCTCTTATGCTTGCGTTGGAATGTACTGGGATTGTGTGATAGGTTGTACTTAAAAAGAGGGATTATGATTGTGTTGCGGGAATAGGGGTTGGTTGTAGGCTCCTGTAAGTAGCATGCTAGTAGTGAATTGTGTTTTCTACTGATGATATGTTGGGATGAAAGGTGGAATGGATGATGGTATAGAGGTACTAATGGTTTGTGTGCTCTGTGGGTATGAACTGGTAGATGTATTTTGAATAGGTTGAGTGGTGATTGGTGGAGTGCTAGCTTGCTTAGTGTTGAGTGATGGTGGTGGGAATTGTGCCATGAATCACGAGAATACTTGAGAGGGTAGAGCAAATGTAGGTTGGATAGGTGTCATTGATTGTGTAGTGATGGGAGCTATTGCTTGTGATGTTGATTGTGGATTAAGAGGCGGGGCTCGCATGACTAGGAATAAGGTAGGTTGAGGTGTAGTATGTACTATAGATGGTGAAATGGTAGGTTGCATTATTTTTGAGATAAGAGACCCCTCTTGTAGAGCTCACTGAAGGGGATCAAAAACATCATTTTTGATGGGATGAGGAAATTCCCCTGGGAGTGCCATAGGTTGTATGTGTGCTAGCTAAATGTGGGCTTCTAATTTAGCCATACACTTCAACATGGTCATTGTTCTTCAATCACATACAGAAATGAATATAGATTAATTCATCCTGCATGTGTGAATGAATCGACCTATTGCCTTCTAGAAGGCAGGAGTATGAGCTTGCTCTCAGATCATTGCAAGCTCAGTGACTACACACTAACCTAAAAAAAGGATTTAAAACTATATGATGAAAGTAAAATGTTGATTAATCTAAATGATTATGCAACTTTGTTGTTCATCCAAGATATTTAAGATTGATTTTAGAAGCACCAAATTGAAAGTGAAAGATTCTTTTTAAAACCCAAATTGAATGTGGTCTAATGATTAGATTTGCATACTTGAATAAAAGTAAACAACAATATTAAATAAATGCTAAGAATGCAAGAAAGCTAAGATGAAAATGCAGCATAATAACATTAAGCAAAAATTAGGACCCTTTGTGAGGGAAAAGAATTTCTCTTTTATAGAAATCTCTCTTGAATTGACGATCGAGATCGAACAAAAAGAGTGGTTCAGATTTGATTGAAGAAGCACAATCCATGTGCAAGTGATTCGATTGGTTGAGAGAGTCAGTTGACTGAACTGACTGATTAGTTATTTTGGAAACTTCCAAAATCAGTTCACAGTTAACTAAAATTTTTCTAAAATGATAATCAGTAGAGAATTAGTTAACTGAGTGGAACTGGATTGTTTCCATTTTGCTAAATCAGTTAACTGGATTTGATGATGTCATATGCATTTTTAATAATTAAATTGATTTTGAATGCACATTTATGATTTTATAATTAATTTAATTCCTTTTTGATTTAATTGAAAATTTTGTAATTTTTATTTAATTAATATGTCATAATATCAATTAAATAAATAACATAATGTTTATTTGCCAATGTATTGTGATTTTAGGAATTAATTAATTAATCAAGTACGATGATTGATTAGGACCTAGGGTTTAGGTCAAATCAGTTTGAATTTGATAATTACCTATTTGATTTAGGACTTAGGTTTAATCAAGATTAGGGTTTATTGATTAATTGCTGAGATTGGGGGTCTAGGGTTTATGTGACCATTTTTAGGTGATTACATTTGCCCCTCTTTGAATTGATGTGTAATCAGCGCATTGATTCAAAGAACTGTTACCGATGAGATCAAGAATAGTTTGATTTGAAGTGATGAAACCATTCTTTTGAAGAAGAAGACCAACTTCAAACTTTATTGGATGAAGATTGATCAAAAGATATAAAACAGAGTGCTCAATTTGATTTGAAGCGATGAAACTAAACATCTGTTAGGAACTTTTAAACCTTTTTGATTGGTTTGAATGAATAACCAATTTGTTTTGAAGCGATGAAACTGATTACCATTAAGAGATTTGATTAGCAATCAAATTGACTTGATTTGAAGTGATGAAGCCAATTTGATCAATGTATCTGGTTTGAATAATGATTGTCCCATATAAGACTAATCTTGTCTGGTTTCGAGTGCATTCACCACTGTATAAGACCATTGATTAGGTTACCTTTGATTTAAGATGATCTCAACTTGATTTGATGTGATGAAGCTGAGATGCCCCAAGCGATGGGGTTTTTTATTAAGGATGTGATCATTGGAATGTTGATGTCCTAATCCTGCCCCCTCGGGAGCGAAATTGAAATATTGCTAGGTACCCCATTGATGAGAAGCAATCTGATTGATTAGAAAATTTAGGAAGAAACAAATATGATTAGAAAGAGGTCCCACGTGGTTAGGACATAATCTATACTTGATGAGAGGTCCTATTGGAATGAGATTGAACAAAATTAAGATACATGGATTGATTAGAAGAAAAGCATGAGAGATTTCTATTAGTTGTGCAAGTGGTCAAATTCAGATTTCAATTTTGATCCTGAAAATAGAATCAAGACAGTGGATTTAGCAAGGGGTGTCATGACCACTTGAAGATGAGAAGATTGATTGATAAGAACCTCAGATCCTTCACATTGGATAGAAATAAATTTATTATGTGGAGTGTTGGTATAAGCCAAGGGGGTAGTTGGACTCCTTTTTGTTGAATTTATATAAGTATATGGTGGTTTTTGCATCCAATCATGGCATTCACCATGTGAACATGTCCCAGATGATTCATGAATTTCTCTATACTACTCCAAGTAGGGACTTCATTTGTGTTTACCCAAATGTGTTGGATAGGTGTATTCTATTGTAGATTGAATGAAACCATTGCATTTGTTAGGTGAGATGAGCTAGCTTCTTGATTATAGTCCATGTATTTCCTCTTCTTAGTGGATTGTGTGATGGGTGGCATGAAATGAGTTCCCTAAAGGGATGTGAAATGCAAGATGCAATGCAAGGGTTGTCCTAAGAAACTAAGGATGATAATGTTATGACTAAGAATAGTATGATGCATCTACGATGATGGTGATGATCCTAAATGGATAAGGATGGATTCTAAAAAAGGATTAAGGATTTCTCAGTGAAAATACAGACTCAAGGGTTGCTTCCCTAATGCAATATCAAGCAGATGATGATTGGTCTACCTAGGACATACTTGTGGTCTTCGACAGACCAAATTCTCTATCAATGTGAACCGACCTTTTGCTCAAGGTGATGAGGTTGCAATGATAAAGGGGTTATCCTAGAATAGTGTGTCATCTAAGGATACCTAAGATTATGGTTTTGATTTGATTTAGGATGTAGGATAAGAAAATCAAAAAGAGGTTGTGACACCAAGTGAGGGATGTGCTTCTAGGATGTTTAGGATGTTGGATAAGGATTTGATTAGGATTGACCAAGATTGGATAGGATTGATTTTGATTGGGTTGGATTATGCTAGGATTATGCTTGGATGGGTGTGATGTGCTTCAAAGGATGATGACTCAGGATGCCCTAAAATGCATTCTACGTGAAGAGGAGAAATGGGTGATGATGCAACTAGTCATATCGCTCATAAGTGATGAAGGTCATGTTTAGATAGCATCTTCTTTGGAAATGGACAATCTTACAATTTAAAAGTACCTTCTCATATTCTCCATGCTTATGGTTTTCTGTCTCAATGGATTCAATGATATGCTGACATTTCTTGGCCTCTCTGGTTGTGTTCTTTTGTTCTATGTATATGGGGGGTAAAGGAGTCTTCACTTTCTTATGCTTAATGGAATTGGACATGAGCTCAGTTTGAAAGATGTTTTAGGATGATGCAATGACTATGGAAAGTACGCCTTAGATTCTTTTTTGGAACAAATGATAATCTTAGGAATTTTGGGAAAACAAATTTGCAAGAGGCAAAGAAACCTTGCAAGAAGAATACAAATGTTGATCTCTTTGGCAAAAGGAATTCAAAACCTTTGGATTGTGTATATTCAAGATATGTTTTTCACAAGGTTTGTAATGTCGCATGCACACACAAGCACTTCTACCTAAGGATTTGGCTAGATTTAAAACCTTTTCTTGCATATGTAGGAACACACACAGGAGATAATCAGATGGCCATCGCCAAGCACAAAATGGCTCCAATCATGATGTCGTATTATCCGACTCCAAGCGCTCAAGGTGGCACGAATGTGCAAGTTTCTTGGGGAAGTTACTATCTTCCTTGCCCACTCGATTATCAAGATTATAGAGGTGAAATGGGTAGGTTTCTATTTTAACAATTTCTAGTAAATTTGTGGAGTCCCCAAAATTGGTTTGTATGACTTGAATCACTTAAGAGCCTAGTTTTACCATGCTAGTATGTTGGGAATATTCACCCAGTATGGACTACCATCAAACATGACTCGCTCGAGCTTGAAATGATATAATAAGACCTTTGGGTCCACCTTATTTCTATACGAGTCAAAGGGTTTACCAATTTGGGATTATTCTCCAAAAGGAATCAATCTTCTTTTGGACAGGCCCCTCTAAAAAAATTGCAAATTTTGAGCGGTCACATCCATTTGTTTATTGCACCAATGACCACAAGTGCCAGTGCGAGAGGATATTGTATGGGGTGAGTTTGCGCTCTTACAAATATTTTTTGTGAAAATGCACCAAGCACTATAAAACACTTGATTGATTTCTAATAATTTAGGCAATGTGTTTTGATCTATAATAGAAATGAACTTGCAAGTTTGTTTGTTTTAGAGCACCAAAGTGAAGTGTATTTTGCTTGTCCAATTTTCTTTAAGCACTCAAGATTTATTTTGTTTGATTTTTAGTGCACCTAAAAGAAATGTGTGATTGGTTGTTTGATTCTTCTTTATGCATTCAAGATTGTGTTTTATTTTTTTTGTTTGATTTTAGAACCCAAAATGAAATGTGTTTGATTGCCTTGCTTGATTTTCCTTTATGCATTCAAAGTTTGTGTTTTGATTAATTGTTCAATTTATTTAAGACATTCAAGATTGTGTTTTGAGTTCATTTTAAGCCCAAATGAAAGATATTAATGGATAGATGGCACCTCCAGACATCATTCCCATGATCTACACAAAAATAGAATGCAAAAATTAGTTTACAGCATTCCTGCGAGTCTAAAAAGTGATTCCAAAAGGTCAATGCACATTCCCATAGAGTCAAACAGTGATCCCACAAGGGTTTGATCAAGATCTTCAGACTTTTAAAAAATAAAATAACACGTGTAGCCTTGAGGCTTTACAAGTTATAGAATGTGTTCCTGTGATTCTGGCTCGCGTTCCCACGCATCTGTCAAAATATGGAAAAGGACAAAAAAGAAGAAAGGGGGGTCTTAGCCTCCGTAAATCTATAGGGTTGCAGGATCACGTACCTGTGAGCCGAGCCTTTGTTCCTATGATCTGGGACCTCATTCACGCGATTCCAGCCATCAAACCCACGGAAGGCTATTTTTGATGCTATGTAGATTCCACCGATGGGATTGATGGCGCAAATAGTTTCTTTTTCATCTTCCAACCTACAAAAAATTAAAAAAAACTAGCACAAGGAACTCAAACAATAATAAATGTTAGGATTTTGGTTAGTTTTCCAAAATAGGAAGTGATAAAAAGGAAAATGACCCATGAAGTGGGTCCCACCGAGCGTGCCAGAATGTGTGAGATAGAAATTAATTATTAAAAGGAACACAATAATGAACTAAAACATTCAACTACAATATAACAAAGACTATGTACATGATAAGACAGAAGATAGAACTTGAAAAGCATGAATCCTAAGAAGTGCAAACCTCCTTAAAAACTAATCAAACTCCATTTGATCTTTAGATTTTTCCATGATTTGGGATGTATTCTCAAACATGCTATGCTTCAAGCTTCAGGATGTGGTGTCTCTGATTCAAGATATGGTTTCGAAAGAGCATTATAACTTTGCTCTAAAAGTGGATATCTTTTGTTAAGGGAAGAGGTTATTCTTATACGAAAATGAAGGAGAAATGGAGGGTTCAAAAGAAAACATAAAGAGTGGCTAAGATGCATTTGAAAGAGAGCACATGGATTGTGCTTCTCCAAATTCCTCTTGTTGTCAGGGTCACAAGGAGAGAGGGTGTGAGAGGATGAGGAATGTGACCATTTATGAAAATGTATAAAGGGGGTGAGGGAAGACTTTTGGGATGGAGTGTATAAGAAGACTATAATAGAATTGAAGGGCATTTAAGGAAGTCTTTAATGCTTGTGGCTGGGGATGGGAGAGATGGTGACATGAATTTGAATTTGAATTGGATTAGGAATGTGACAAGATTAGGAGGATATTAGGATTATGATTAGAGGTTAAGAGGGGTGATTAGGGAGATGTGATGGGAGGAGAGAGAATAAGTGGATAAGTTAATTAGTTAATTAGGATCAATTAGCTAATGAGGAAGGGTTATCATGTGTGAAGTGGTTGGGTTGAGTTAGAACTCAGGGTTAGGTGGTTGGGATTAGTAAGGTTAGGGGTTAAGGTTAGGAGCCATGTGCTTAAATAGAATATAATTAACTATTTGAATCACAAGTGGAGGAAAAGAGGATAATATGAATTAAATTAAATGAATAAATACATTCATTCAACCTAATAGGGGAAAATGGGGTTTAATTAATTATTAGGCCACTAGTTGTCATTCAATAATTAATTAAACTATAGCTTATTTAGATGAACTAATGAGGATAGTAGGCTAACATAGATGAATTAGGTAATGAATGATTACTTACTTGATAATTATCTAGAAGACACTAAATGTGATTAGATATGTTAATCAGATTTAGGAGTCTATAGTATGTATTTGTTAGAATAGTCCCAAAGGATAACTGAGAGGGGGGTGAATTAGCTATCAGTAACTTGAGTTTTTTTTACTTCTTTAACCTTAGTATACAACAAAGTAAATGCATAATCAAATAACATAGTACTCAACACACAATTTGATTATGGGGCAAATAAATGGTAAAAACCTCGGTGGGAATTAGCACCCACAATAAACTATACTTGTTTGTAGTAATCCTTGTTAGAAGATATTTCAACCATGTTAGGAGTTGTACAATACAATGCAATAAGTATAGTGACTTGGTTAAGGGTCAGACCCTGTTAGGAGTCTTTTACAAATAGCCCTATTAGGGCTGATGGACTCACTGTCCAAAAGCTCACTGCTTAATGGTGAAGGCTACAACCTTCTATATGATAGATATGCACTATATCTGATGACGAGATATAGAGTAGACCTGATGTCTTGATCAGTTCCAGTGTATTACAATCTTTCACTTCTTCTTCACATAGATCCTTGATGAATGAACCAACTCTGATAATCTTCTCTGTACATCTTTCTTTACATTTTGTATCATTCACACTTAGCGTATCATAATTGAACTGCTATAAGTATCTTCTCCAAATTAGAAGGTCATGTCAGCTCTTAGAAACACTTCATCAATATCTTAGTTGGCTTAACTAAGCACACAAACAATATTAAGTCTGCGCAAGTCAATGCTGAACAGACATGACGCTTCAATGAGTCAGCCTCACCAAATTAACCATAACTTTGCAATCATCTTGAAACACATTTGTTGCCTTTGTATTTGTATCATCAACTCATAACTAAACATGAATATACACACGCATATCCTAAAGATAGGCACAAATCATGTAACACATTATAAACATCGGCCCTAAACTGTTATACATCCAAAATTGTAACTGCTAATAAAAGAATTGCATAACTTTACTAAAACATCATATCTTGGTTTGCGTGTATGAACATAACATAATAAACATGTCAAAAAAATGTATCTATCCATGCAAGTCTTCATGTCATCATTCAGATAAGTTCATATAGAATTACTACTATGTATTATATGTTGTCATCAATGACAAACATACAATCAATCAACTGCTTTGAATCAAATCTCCAACAATCTCCCCCTTTGACATTGATGGAAACATATGATATCAAAAACATCCTCTGTTCATGGTGTCCTCTTTCTTTTACAATCTTCTCAATATTCTCATCAAAGATTTCTCTAAACTGTTGTAGTTCCTCTGTCTGTGTTTTTGTTCCATCTATATACTCCCTCAGAGTATATGCTCCCCTTTAGTACATACTCCTCCTTATTGTACACTCCCCCTTTGACATCAATGGCAAAGGGAACAATAGTTATTTAGGCATAGGTACTACTCCATAAGTAGAGTAGTCAAACATTCATCAATCACTTAATGATTGATGCCTTTGTTGCTTCTTCTAGACAGATTTAGGAAAGGGAATTACTCCCAACTTCTCCCTGAGATACTCAAAAGTATCCTTTGATAAGGGCTTTGTGAAAATATCTGCCAACTATTCTTTGGTGTTGACATTGTCTAATTTCACTTCTTTGTCTGCAACTTTTTCTCATAAGAAATGGTACTTGATCTCTATGTGTTTTGTCTTTGTGTGCATGACAGGGTTCTTAGACATGTTGATAGTGCTAGTATTATAACAATAAATAACAATAGGATAATCAACCTGAATGCCAAATTCTTTAACCATCTGCTTGATCCAAACCATAGTTGAATAATTTAGTGCTGCTGCAACATATTCAGCTTCTGCTATTGACTAAGAAATATAGTTCTGCTTCTTGCTTATCCAAGAAACCAACCTATCTCCAAGGAATACTGCTCCTCCTAAAGTGCTCTTTCTTTCATCAATACAACCTGCCCAATCTGCATCTATGTATACATGAAGCTTTACATTCTCTGATTTAGGATACCATAAACCATAGTCTATAGTTCCCTTTAGATATCTGAATATCCTTTTGACTGCCATTA
>MU227276.1:3135351-3162342 GCA_018584345.1 Thuja plicata
TGATAGACTGGATTCTCCCTTGGAGTGTTCTCATTTGACTTATGTTCTTGGGAGGTGACATTTCTAGTATCGCTCGCACCTTTTCAGGATTGACTTCTATGCCTTTAGCTGAGATAATGTAACCCAACAGCTTGCCAAAGGTGACACCAAATGCACATTTATTAGGATTCAACTGTAAGTTAAACTTTTCCATTCTATCCATGATTGGGCCTAAATCTTGGAGGTGCAAAGATCATTTCTTTGATTTAGCAAGTGTATCATCCACATATTCTTCCATAGTTTTGTGCATCATATCATGGAAGATAGTTGTTACTGCCCTCTGATAGGTAGCACCTACATTTTTCAAACTGAAAGGCATGACATTTCAGCAGAACGTTCCCCAGGAACAAGTAAAGGCCATCTTTTCTTGATCCTCAAGAGCAATCTTGATTTGGTTGTACCCCGAGAAACCATCCATGAGAGAATACATTTCATACCCAGCAGTCATGTCCACAATCATGTCAATATTAGGAAAAGGAAAGTCATCCTTTGGACATGCTTTATTGAGATCCCTAAAATCAGTGCAGACTCTGATGGATTTGTCTGGCTTTGACATTGGTACGATGTTGGATATCCATTCTGCATAATCAATAGCTCGGATAAATCCGGCTTTGAGTAACTTTTCTAGTTCAGCTTTG
This sequence comes from Thuja plicata, assembly GCA_018584345.1. NCBI lineage: Eukaryota > Viridiplantae > Streptophyta > Pinopsida > Cupressales > Cupressaceae > Thuja > Thuja plicata. The sequence continues at coordinate 3,136,029 of MU227276.1, forward strand.
ATAAGTAATGCAACATGAGGGTGCATTTTTCTAAGTTTTTGTTTCACTGGTCTGACTCCAGAAGCTATTGAGAGATGATGCATGATAAGGTCTGGATCTAAACCAGGCATATCTGAGTATGTCCATGCAAAGTTTATCTTCTTCTCTTTAAATAATTCTGTGAATTCCTTGAGCTCTTCTGCAGACAAAGATTTAGCTACGTGGATGATGTGTGGATGTCCCTCTGTACTGATATTCACTGGTTGAGTTGGCTCGATAAGTACTGATGAAAATTCCTGTAAATTACTAGGCAAGACATCAAGAATCCCATCCTCAGGCACCTAAGAGAGGTTTTCACCTTTGGATGCGTCATTTATTTTTACTTTTTTGGGTTCTAAAACCACCACAATGTGGTTTTTGCCTTCAGACCCTTTTCTTTTTCTCATTTTTATCTTATAACTAAGATACTTGATGTCTGCTTATGTCATTCTCACACTAGGTTCACTGGTGGAAGAAGTGATAGGTTCAGTGGCATTAAGATAGCAGGCTAAAGCATAGTCATTGGAAAATGTAGGCATTTCAGCAGGTTTTCCTTGTAAGGACCAATCAATGAGTTCAGGATGCATTAGCGGCAAAGGTTCACTGGGTTCAAGGGAATTCACGGTATGTTCATCATAGACAAGGACAGTTAAGTAGAGTCCTAGACTTGAACCTTGTGTAGATGTGTTCAAATCAAAAAGAGCCCTAACAGCATCATCGAAGCCCATGTCAGAAATAGGAGGTCCTAACTCATTCAATCTAGCCTCTAAGCCTTCACCTACTTTGTGCGTGGTCTCCATCTTCATGTCTAAAGTGCCCTCTGAGAGACTGTCAAACTCGTATTCATGTGAATCTGTTTCATCATGAGGTTTCATATCCAGGACATGAGTGAAATCTACTCTTTGCCCCCAGTTTGGATGAGTTCTACCTAAAAACTCTGCTATGGTTAGACTTTGTTCTTCTATATCCAAAGCTTGTTCAGATTCAGTAGTTTCTGACTCATCAGAAGTCATTGATGTTTCCTCTAGAACACGCTCTTCAGTAGCGTTGACCTGTGGTTTATCCTCAGTAAATAGAAGAGCCAAGATATTTGGAGGGATGGGAAAAGGATACACATCCTCTACATCGAAATCATCTGTATCATCCCAGTTGCGAGTGGGTATGTCAGTGTTGTCTACTATTGTGTGTTGTTCTTCTAGAACCTGATGTCCCTTTCCTTTATCTAAGTGATTCTTTTCTCTTTGTTCTTTCTTGGATAAGAACCCTAGACCTATCATGTCTTTAGGGCGTCTATAGTCAGCAGAGATAGGTTCTTTAAGACCATTTTGATTAGGTCCAATGGGTTCTTTACCCGAATACCCCATTTTACAAGCTACTTTATACCCCACACCAAATTTTTCTGGGGGTATTACACGTTGTTCATCTTCATTATCATTAGGTTCTTTATATAACCAAGCCAGAATGGCTCTTTCCTCCTGTTCATCTTCTAATGGTGTGTTTTCTTTAACAAAGGTCTCATCATAGACTTCGTGGGATGTTGATGGTTTCATCTCTTCTGACGATTTTCCATAAGACCTAGGTGATCTGGGAAGAGATGTGATTGATAGTACAGGTTCCACTGTGTATCCACCCATACCTGTGTCTTTTATCTTGAGGTTCTTTTCCATTTCCTTCAATAAATTTTTCGTTGATTCAGAGTTGGATGCATCACTATTGTGTGGGACAAGGGTATCTGTTGCTTGTCTTAGTGCATTACAGGCATAACTAGTGTCTGCAGGAACAGTGACTTCTACACCATTGAATGGGAATTTGATGCATTGATCACATTATAAGAATTTAGGATTATATCTATTTTATCTTTTAGGATATCAATCCTATGCTGAAGTATATTCATCAATGCATTTATAGCAATCTTATTATCACTTTTATCCATATCCTCTATTTTTTCTTCTTCCTTTATTTCAACCTTTTCTTCTATATGTGGAGCCTACTCTGAGCACACATATACAACTTCTGGCTTTTCTTGCAGTTGTTCATTCAATTCATCAATTACCCTCTCTAGTTCATGAATTTTGATGTGGTATAATTCTCTATCCTTAGCCAGGGCACTGACCCCTTCTACCAAAGCTTCACACTTTTCAGACAATTGCTTTGTCTTATCTTCATTCAAGTGATCCTAGTGTGTCATTATTTGGGAAATCTCCAAATCACTTGTGTTTTGTATTGACCATACCATTTAGTTCCCCACCATGTTCTCTTGAATATTCAACAATTGAGGCTTCTAGTCTTTAGGACATAGACTCCACATGGAAAATGCTTGGTGATTTGGACTATATCTCAATCCCTTGATTAGATCACCAATTTGGATCTCAGTTGTCATTTTTAGGTTTGGTTACTTTCTTATTTGATCTGTTATAAATGTTGAGGCTAAATCCTAACCCCCAGCAAGCAACATGCCACTTTCCAATACTAATTTTCTAGCTTCTTCAGGAGTAATGTCCTCAGTTTTAGGATCATATGTTTGTAGAGCTAAGAGAGCCTCATTTGTCACTTCTTCTTCACTAGCTATTCTCAATTGTTCAGATACTTTCCTCTGTTTCTTCCACCTAAGAAAATATTTAAATTCATCAGTCTTTATGAAGTTATCATTGCTTAAAAATTGTTGTTTGTGGAGCAATCTTTCATCAATACATGTTTTCAGAGGAAATTCAATGTCTTCTTCTACCTCTTGCTACAATTTCTTTCCTTTCCTGATTTCCTTTCTCAAATTATGATCATATACTCTATTACCAGGAATAATAGCACTTACTCTATCCCTTTTTGTCTCCTTTCTCATGTAAGTCTTAGCATGAGATGTCTCACCAAGATCAAATTTTTTCCTCTTGAAAGCAGGCTCATCTATATCCTCAGGCTGAGAAACTTCAATCAAGTCTATAATATGTCCCTCTTCTCCTTGTGCATGAACTACTTTTGTAACATTTAATTGTGGTTGGTCTATATGAGGTAGACTAACATATTCTTCTTCACTCTCATCTTCATATTCAGACTCTGAATATTCAGGTTCTTGTCCTTTCTTTTTTACATCTAGGAATCTTTCCAACTATTCACAGAGGGTGTAAAAGTTGTCCAGCATAGCTTTGATTTTATCAAAATAGGGAAAATCAGGGTAAAATCCTCCAAATGCTACACCTTTTCTTTTTATCTGTCTTTCCAAATTCAATAGCTCTTGGATTTTATATCTTCTTATCCTCACTTCTCCTTCATCAATTATATTCCTAGTTGCATCCTCCTCCACACAATCACCATGCACATATGTATTTGGTATGGTAGGAGTTAAGAATCTCTTAGCTCCTGTAATGAATCCCTCTGGATCGATATATCTATACAGTGCTGCTCCTATCTTACAACTTTCCAGCCATTTACTTATTAAATCAATGACACTTTTGCCAATTGTAAATTGATAGATCTTGAACTGCCTAGGGGTTAATGTCCCCTGCCTATGTGGTTAAAAGTGTTCATTATCAGTTAACAAAAGCTACCAAATAAATTCCATTGCAGAAAATCTTGATGGTACATGATATGGTAGGACATGGGGAGGATGTGAGCATCCATACACTCTAATCATAGTGAAATTCTCCTCTAAATAAAAGTCTCCCCAATTATGTTCACCTTCCCACTGGTCAACATACTCACATGGTCTCAGCAGTTGTAACACCTTCACCGAAAGTCTAGTTTTGTTGACACCTAAGCTCTACATCAAAGAGTAAACAATCCAATTCTCAAATCCACAAAAATCACAGTCCTTGGCAATGAAATTCCATATCTTAATCCAAAATTGGATAGGATTAGGCCGGTTATAATAAATTCTTTGGGGGTTTAAGTTGTTCACATCCATGATGCCATAATTAAAATGCAATAAAAGATGCATCCAAATAGAATAGTGTAAGAATTTGGGCTCTTTATCCTTTTTCTATATGGACACAAACCCTTCATGCATCATGTTAATGATATATTGAATGTAGTCATAGCTGGTGCTAGAATGCACATCTTTTAGATCTAAAACTATCATCAAAATTCCAGCACCAATCTTCTCAATACCTCCATCTATACCCAATACTCTATATAAAGTATATGCAATCTATTTGATATAAAATTTAGGTCTTTATAGAAATAGGGTGCAGTGGATCCTGGAATAGGGGCAATGTGATCCTTTACCTCTTTAAGGATATTTTTCTATAATTGATTCCTAGCAACCCCAGGCTGTAACCTATATCTTTCCTCTTGCTTTGTGAGGTTAATCTAAGTATACATGGTACTATACAAGCTGAAGGCTTGAATAAAATAATTCCTATTCAAATTTCATAATGCAGTACCATCATTTCTTTTAATTGTCTTTGATAAGGGGTCATAGTGGTTTGCTAGACCTAGAAACAAGTCTACATCTATGAAAACATTAGGAACTAGTAACCTAGCCAAACCACTGGTCCAAGGGTTTGATACTGGTATGGCCTTATCAACATTCTTATAAAATTAATTGTAAAGAGAAAAACTTGTAGACCCAGGTGTCTTGGCATCTCTGATATTGGAGTACTCATCTGTCAATATCTTGGCATTTTCCCTCTTGTTTTGTGTCGATCCAAGTAGTAGCTTCAAGAACTCATCAGAGAATTTCCTCTTTCTCTTAGCATCTTCATCCACATCATCACTCTTCCCAATGGTAGATGCTACACTAACCACTTTACTCATCTTAATCTTTTCTCCACTTCCTTTTCACTGATATTGGAACAAATCTTCTCCTAGAACACCTTACCCTTCTCTGTGCACTGAAGATAATTCAAGAACTCTAAAAACTTAATAATCACCTATAAATTAATAAAAAATTTACTAAATTAACAATTCTTTCTTCTTAGACATAGAAAACCTAGCAAACTTCCCGCTTTCAAATTCTGGATTCATGATGAATGAAAATAAACCTAAGATCATCCATTTATGGTAATTTCACAAAGTACTCAGCTCATTATTAAGGAATCAATCACTTCTTCCTTCAAGTTTACATACTATGGTATTAATTGAATTCCTTTCCGTAGCCCATGAATGTGACAGAAAATCAAATTCAAATGAGTACATTTTCAGAAAAAACCCTTATAAAAATCAAACAGAATAACATTTTGATATGATTGGCTCTTTATCGGACATCTCAGCTACCTTTTTCACATAGTCATTAATCTTCTACATTCCTATTGGATGATAAATCTCCATATTGTCATGTTAGCAACTTCCATTTACTTTTTTTCTCATCATAACTATCACTCTTCATATCTGGCAACCTAGTGACTACACATTGTCTCCTTATCGCTGATCAAATCTCTTAACACTAATTTCTTCTAGAGATCTGGCGACTGCATGATTCTCTTTACCTTGGCTTAACTATGGTTTACTCCTGGTGATCATGTGACTAAAAGAATCCAAGTTGCTAGAAGAATAAGCTAACTCTGAGTTTGTTCAGAGACCCCGTGACTATGGTTACTTTTCCATCTATTAAACTATGATCGCTTAGTCTCTGAATGCTTCTTTTCTTTTAGAAGACCTCATGACAACCCTTAGTCACTTAATCACTGAATAAAACTGCTCTTTAATATTTCCTTTGGAGACTTAGTGACAAAGCCTATGAAACTTTATTTTAGCATTTGAAATTCAATCTGGAGACTAAGCGACTGAAGCTTAGTCTCGTTGTCACGAGAAAATTTTTACTTTGTGCAAATTTTATAGAGACTCAATGACTCCCATTGATCTTATCTTATTCTGCATCTAATAACTCCGTTAAATTTTTGAATACATTCTTGAAACCCTAAAACATCTAGAAACTACGCGACCATAGTAAACTATATACCTTTACATCATTTAGTCTCTTAATCGCCAGATAGTACTTTTCCATTTGGAGACCATGCGACTGATGCTTTTTTCTTTATCATTTTGGACACATGTCTTATCTTTACTTGTTTGTCTCCAAGTCACTGGAAGGATGCTGACTTATCAAATTTGACCAAAGACCACCCAACCACCATATATTTCATTTTAATCCACAGTTTGTCACCAAGTCTCTAAACTTTTTACTTAACTCACCTTTTATCTGGACACATGGTGGTTGAAGCCTTTTAACTCATCATTAATTATGTTTTTATCTGGAGACTCCGTGACTAAAGGAATTGCTAAGTCTCTTGATAATTTACTAACTACAAGATATATTGTGCGACACCATGACTTAATCTTTTGTCTCCATGCAGTCACTAGATCATAATTCCTCCATTGGGAGACTTCACGACAAAGGCTTATCGCTAAGTCTCATGACTTATAAGGTATATTCTTCTATTTTTAGAGACATCCAGACTAAAGTTAATCACCAAGTCTCACAATGAAATGGAATATTCTTTTACGATTAAGTGACTAGGCGAACACTTAAAAGTCACATGACCTTTTCATAGCTTAAGTTTTTCAAAAAGGTAATGCAAAAATAGAAACTCATTTGACAATTTAGGGCTTTTTACATTTTCGCATAGAAGAAATCTTAGGAATTTAGGATTTTTCACTATTCCTCTAGATTTTGACCTAAGAACATAAGATTTTCACAGGGATTTTTCAAATTTGTACAGATTTTCAATTTTTGGATAAAAATTTGACAGGAGGACGACAAAACTTAGGGAAAACATTAACAACTAGGAAAACAACCAATAGTGGCTCTATCTAAGGATTGAATAAACACATTTTATGGAAAAATATCTCAGAATCTGTAGTTACAGACCACTAGAAAAAATGAGGGGGACGCCAACTAACCTATTACAGAAGGGAAACACACAACTGAAAGAAATTATTTACAATATGATACATACTTATTTGTACATGAACATTGATTCTTTAATTCAAAAAGGTCTTGAGAAATTGTCCATGCACAGGAAACTCAAAATCTTCTCCACTCATATTCTTCATTAGATAAGAATCCTTTCCATAGATTTGTGAGATAAAAAAAGGTCCAAGCCATAAAGACTCAAATTTTTTGTGTTTTCCTTTATCCTCTGCTCTTGCATTCCACTGAAGAACTAGGTCACCTAGTTGGAATTTTCTTTCAGTGGCCCTTCTGTCAAACAGGTATTTCATCTTCTATTGTAACTTAATTTTTTCTTTCTGGCTATTTCTTCTTGTCTCATCCAACTCTACCAACTAGATCATTCTATTTTGCATAGTGTCAGAAACATCTAACTGTTCTTCTTGTATAAACTGATATACTGGTAACAAATTATTGATAGGCATTCTTGACTGTAATCCATATACCAGCTCAAATGGAGACTTGCATGTTTCTCTCTTAACTATTATTCTGTCAGCCCAAAGTGCTAGCTTTAATTTAGTATGCCAAGCTCTTTTATTCTTTTCAAGAGTCTTTTTCAATATTTTCAAAATAGTTTTATTACTAGATTCAGCTTGTCCGTTTGCCTCTGTATGATATGGGGATGAATATGATATTGTAATCCCATATTTCTCATAGAAATCTATTATTTATTTTGATATAAAACTCATGGTATTATCCATTACTAATTTAGAAGGTACACCAAATCTAGTCATAATATTTTCCATTAGAAATTTAGTGACTACCCTGCTTGTTGCCTTTTTTGTAGGAATGGCCTCAACCCATTTGGTAAAATAATCTATGGCTACCAGTATCCCAGTATCCAACTGTTTCCCCCACTAGATTTCTCTTTAAGTTCACCAACAAAATCAATCCCCCACATAGTAAAAGGGGTTTCAGTACTCACTGGGTTTAATAGCAGAGCTCCTAAAAATTTAAGCTTATTTGAGAACCTTTGACAAGGCTCACACTTTCTAACATATTCATAGGTATCTTTAAATAAACTGGGCCAATAGTACCCAGCCCTTAAAATCTTGTGGGTAGTAGTCTTGGCAGAAAAATGACCTCCACATTCTCCTGCATGCATTTCACTTAAAACCTTTTCAGCTTGGTATTTATCTAGACATAACAGTAATACACATTCTTATTCTTCCAATACAATTCTCCTTGAATCAAAGTGTATCTTTGGGTTTGCAACTTCAAATTTATTTTTTGATTTTGTGTCATATGATCAGGACACTTGGCATTTTTTAGGAAAAACACAATATCAGTATAAAATGGTTATCTTTCTATACTTGTAATAGTTTGATCATGTGTCTCTGTATGATTTACTTGTACTAAATATAAGTTTTCTTCTGTCATGAGTTTTGCCAAACCTTGGCCTCTTATTAACTGAATTATTGTATTCTATTTATCCACTTACATCTCTTACTAGTAACTTCTGGCTGTGTAAGAATATCTTTCACTGTTGAGTGAGGAACATATGCTTGTACCTGGGCACATACCAAATATGGCCTAAAAGACTTTACAACTTTTACCAAAGCATAAGCCTGCTTCTCCATCATCTCATAATTAAGTTCTGCAGCTTGTAGATATTTACTATAAAAATATATTGGATGTTCAAATCCTTTTTCATCTTTTTGTAGTAAAACAACAGCAATTGTATGATAAGATGCAAATGAAAATAGAGAAAAGGGCTTACTATAATCTAGAGATTTTAGAACTGGAGCCTCATGTACTGCTTTCTTTATTTTCTCAAATGCCTGTTTGGCTTCTTCATTCCAAATAAATTTTGCATCTTTCTTTAGCAACTTTACAATAGGTTTTACAATCTCTGCAAAATTTGCTATAAACCTTCTGACAAAATTGATCTTTCCTAAGAAAGATTGTACTCCTTTCAGGTTCTTTGGAGAAATAACTTTCTGAATTTCTTCCACTCTTTCAGGGTCTATTCTTACGCCCTCCTTAGACACTATGTGTCCAAGCAACTTTCCCTCTCATACTACAAAATGACATTTCTTGGGATTCAATGAAACACCATATTCTAAAGCTTTATTGAAAATTTTACCTAGGTGCTCACAGTCATCCTCATCTCTCTTAGAATATGTAGTTAAATCATCTTGATAAATGACCATAAATAAATCAATGAATTCCTTAAAAGCAACATCCATCATCATAGACAGCAACTCACAACCGGTCACCTTGTGTAACATTGCTTCCATATTAGGCAAGGAATAAATATCTTTTAATGAAGCAATACTTAAATTCCTAAAATCCACACACAATATTATGTCAACATTCTTTTTCCTTACTGGCACCAAGTTTGAGACCCATGTTGAATGTCTGATTAGTTGGATTATCCTATCATCTTTCAACTTCATCAACTCTTGTTGCATCTTAGGAGCCAACAATGGGTTAATAGGCCTCTATTTTTGTCTAAATGGTTTTATCTTTGATTTCAGTGGGATTTCATGTTGGAAAAGGTCTTCCCTATAAGCTTTCAAGTCTTCATATGACCATGCAAAAACATGCTTATATTTTCTCAATAGTTTAATCAAATTTGTTCTTATGTGAGAATCTAAACCTTTTCCAATGTAGACAATTTGAGGACTAGTTTCTGATCCTAAATTTATTTCCTCTAAGAACTCAATTTTAGCATTCCTTCCTTTTGTTGAATCATTATGTTGATTACTAAACAATACTTCAAGTTCAACTAGACCCCTGGGAATCTAATTAGAACCTCATTGAACAACCTCACTTCCTAAAACATAATCTTTACCATCTTGAGTTTCAAGTAATGTACTACAATCAATGCTAGGGTTCTCATAATGGTCCAGACATTGAATGAACTTCAGAATATCTTGGTCATCCTAAAAAAATTGCCAGTTGTATATGTTATTTGGAACAACCAGCCTTGTCTTGACTTCCAATATTTATACCCCAAGTAAGGTCTGATCATCAGTTTTCAAAGCAACATTTGCTAAGAAATTTGCCATTATATTCTTTGACCTTTCTATCCAACTTATATCAAAGGCATGAAACATTTCAATTTGATCCCAAATAGCATATTTATACATTTTTAATCTGTCATTCTTTACTGCATATTTGGATCCAATCTGGGCTCCCACTAATTTAGAATCACCAAAAACTTTTAAATAATTAATTCCATTTTTTAGAGCAATCTCTAGCCCTAAAGACAAAGCTTCATACTCTACAGTATTGTTTGTACATTGGAAGGCTAATAAAAAGGAATATTTAAAAGTTCTACCTGATGGAGATATCAATAACACACCAGCCTCTAAGACCTCTTTTGAGCAAGCTTCATCAAAATACATTTTCCACAATCCATTACTTTGTACATTTAATTCGTTGACCAAAGGATCCATATTTTCACTTTGATGGTAATGGTCATTCTTTTGCACTCTAAAATTCTCCATATCCACATCAATGCAACAATTAATGTTAGTGTCTTCAAACCATTCTATCATGTGAGGAGTTCTACCCTCCTTTGACACTCTAACATTATTCCTAGCAATGTTAAAAGTAGCATACGATAACTCACTTTGTATACTACCTCCCATCGAAGCACTCCACTTTCTTGATAGCAACATCCCATAGTGTGGTGGTATATCAACAACAAGAACATTCATAGTCAACACCACATTAGGACATATTTCTAATTTAGAAGGCATTGCCTCAATGGTTCCAATCATAGGGACTTCTCTAGAATCCATTTCTTGGCATCTCCCATGAGGAGTATCGACCTGTAGTCCCATTGACCTCATTATTTCCACTGGCATAACAATGTTTGATGCTCCTGAATCAATCATACAATTTTTTAGCATACTTCCATTAATCACCAATGAAAGAAAAAATGGGTCAACAACTTTAGGGGAAGAAGTTGTGTTCAAGAAAATTTGAGGAATCTCAGAAGTCAATATTTCAACTTCTTTCCCTTTGTTAATTGGTCTCTTGTCAATATTCTTTATATTTTCCATCTTTATTATGGGTACACTATTTAATAATGATAGAAACTTCTCCTTATGTTCTCTGATTCTCATCATTTCTAAAAATGGTACTTTCACAGTCATTTGGGATAAACAGTGTCCCATATCAACTGGAGTATATTTTACATCTCAGGACTTAGGTTTTTCAATAGTAATGATATTTTCCTCAGTGTGTATGTTTAGAGTTGGTTCCTCTTTCTAAAAATTTTTGTTTTCTACCTTAGGAGGAGGACATACTTTTTGTACTTTTACTTTTACTTCCTGTACAACTACAGGTTCTATAACTTTTGTCACAACTTTAACCTTAGGCTTGTATGCATTCTCCCCAGGTCCATCCTTCTTTTGTGCATATTTAGTGTCTACTTTGTTTTCTTTTATAAACACACCTGATGGCTGACTACCAGAACCTCCCACTACTCTATTTCTTAAATGGTAATTTCTTCTAGCCTTATTTACCAAATCCGCAGTAATATGTGCTTTCTCTTCATCTAAAGCTTTCCTAACTAAAGGCACATCTTGACTATTTTGTGCATAACACCTTATATGGTCATCACTCTCCTCTACTTCACTATCTGATAAAACTTGTTGATGAGTGACCTCTATATTTCCTTGTGAACTATATAAATCATTATTTTCATTTTCAGTATCTGAATCTATATCATGACATGAATATGCATTTGTCATATTATGATCACATTGTTCACCCTCATCATTTCCTTGTTCTTTATTTACTCTTAAATCTAAGGAAACAATACAAAAATTAGGGTTATGTGGGGCTTCACAAGCTTCACACCAGAGATCATCATATTAGAAATGGCCAGCATTCTTATGTAGAGGGTCTGGAGTTCTGTTATCAGTTTTCTCCTTTCTAGGTGGAACAATAGGCTTCCCATCCTTAAACTGAGTTCCATAAGGATTATTTTGCATTCTATTTTGATGATTATATGTATTATTGTAAGAAGGCCTATTGTTCTGAGGAGCCCTATATTCCTTATATTCTGGTTCTTTTAGGTTTCTCCTACTAAACCTTGAGTCATCTCTCCTATTTAATTTACTAGATACTCTTCTATTCATTTCAATATTCACTACTATCTTATAAGCATCAATAACAGTTCTAGGGTTTTTATCCCTAAGAGCATACCCCATTTTAGAATCAAAGGCATTTAAATAAGTTTCTAAACATACCTCTTCATCCAGCCTTATCTTCTAAAACAACTTGTGCATAGCTCTTTGAAATCTGGTAATAAACTCAGTGACCTCTTCATTGTAATTCTTTTTTATGTTATTGAATTCATTCAACAAAAAGCCTTTATTTGTTTTATCACGATACTGATCTTTAAATAATTTAATTAACTCATCCATGGAAGCAACAGAACCATTAGAAAGGCTTCTAAACCATTCTCTAACATCTTCTACTAGAGACTGAACAAAAAGCTTCATTAATACATCCTCATGAGTGATATTTAAATCATCAACAAAATCAATGAACTTTCTTAAATGTGTTTCACAAGAAATAACATTGTTACCTGTGAACTTTGGGAGATTTTCTCCTATATCACCCACATCTTTTGGGAATGCATTAGGATATCCAGGGATATCAATGAATATAAACTATTTATACCTTTCAGTATGCAATGGTTTTCTTTGAAAACTATCATTCTCTTTAAAAGTAGTAGCTTTTTCTTTGAAAGTTGTAGTATTCTCTACTCCTAAATATTTGGAAGACTGTAGAAAATCTATTTTCTTCTTTATTTCAATTGTTGCAGCTTCCATTTGTGATTTTTCTAACATCTTTTCCATGGTCTCCTTTTCAATTCTTAATTTCTCCAAATCAATATCCAACTTGGACATTTGCTTTGTTAAAGGCTTCTAAAACCTAAGTTCTTCATTTTTGTATTCAATCATTTTTTGCTTACCTTTGTCCTTCTGTGAACTAGAAGCTTTATAAGTAAGTGGTATTTCTTGGTCCTTTTGAGACCTCTATGTACCTTTTATATTTTGATGTCTTAAGGATCTTCTTTTAATCATATCAACATCCTTATGCTCATGTTTTTTCTTTTTCAGTTCTCTCTCCCTTTTCATTCTTGACCTAGTATTCATTCTGAAAGATATTTACTAAATTTTTACTGATCCCAAATATTTTCCTTAGATTCGCCACCCAACAATAGTTAGCAATGAATGAATACTATCAAATGAAAATTTTGACAACTATAACTTGTATGATCTTTAATCACTTGATTCTCGAGTAGAGTCACCAATTTTTTAGGTGACTTGGATGGGCTAACTCAACTGTAATGAAAAAATTTTAAACTTTAGAACACTAGAGATTTATGAATACTTGAACAAGACTTTACAATCTCTTTCCCCAGCAGATTCGCCAATTTGTTAGGGTTTTTTCTTGTAGGGCCTCTAAAATGCTTGAATAATTGACTAACTCTATGACTCCCAATGCCTTTGAAACTCTGACTCAAGCAAGAGAAAACACTAATTGATGAGGTATTTTGATAACACTGGGGATACCTATTATCACCTCCTTCTTTTTTGAGATCCACTGACTCAGGTAGGTTTTACCTGTGATTGATTATTGAATTGACAGTATCTTTAGAGTGGATTTTGTTTATGTGTTGAATGCTCTATTCTTATATGGATAAATAGATAAAAATGATTAATCTAAGGATAAGTTTAACAATCCAAACCATTATCTTGATGATGACAGACAACAACATGATAAGAAATTTCATCCTTATTTCCTTTTATAATTCTTATGAATCTAGGAGGAATAACCTATTTCATTTTCTCTTTAAGAAATCAACAAACTCAACTTGTAAACTATGTGAGTACAATTGATTTTAACTATATGTTCTTTGTGTAAATGTAATTGATTTTGAATAGTTTTAAATATTTGGATGATGATGGATCACCAAACAAGTTCGAGACCAGTGCCTATCCTTGGCCTATAGAGTCAAGAGATATAAATCCACATAGATAAACAAATAAGAATAATGTAAGATGCCTTACAACCTACATACAACTCAGGTAAAGTGCTTTACAAATTACCCTGTCACTCCCACAATTTTATATCAAATCCCCAATTACTGTTGCTATCTCTGAAACTACACACAAAGTTTAATTCTCCCCTTAGAACAAACTTGCAAATAATTAGATAGCTACCTTATAGCCAATATGTTTAACATGCTTTACAAATTAAACATAAAAGAGTACACACAATAAGTAAAGAGAAAATAACAATATAGAATAGAGATGTATTGTATTTTATTCATAAATTTCTACTTCAGTACATATCAAGGCCAAGAGCTTAAAGAACACAGACTGAAATCTAGAAGTCTAGCTTGGGAATATAATTCATCTCTCTCTAAAAATATTACAATTTGATCTATTTATAGGTCTTAAACCATCTTGGAATCCTTAAGGAAAGGATGCAACAAGCTTCAGATGCTTTAAGAAACCTAACCCTAAAAATAATAGAAAAGACAAAAAACAAGAACCTTCAAGCGGTGGGAAGACAAGAATAAAGGATGAAATCTGATTTTATTTTGTCTTCACATGAATTTTTGTGCCTTTGTCTGATTGTGTTTAGGATAGTATCTAATATTTGTATTGAGACCAAGTGAGCACCATTTCAGGCTAACCTACACTTGTCCTTTGTGGTTACTAACTTCCCTGTGCTCAATGATCAGGTGCCAAGTGTTCCTTTCTATTATTCATCTAGGACATCTTCTATTTCAGGAGCCTTCTTTTTCTTTAGTTTTGTCTTCAAATCCCATGCTGTCACATCCTCCTCTGCAGACCAATCGAAGCTATGGATACTCTACAGTTGTGCTTTCTGTCTTTCCCATTTGACATTAGTTATGCCTTTGAAATCCACTAAGAATTTATTGATGTCAGTCTCTGCTTTAGAAGCCTCATCCAAAATCTTATTGAAACCTTCCATATCAAGATCAGAATCTGTGATAAATGCCTCTTTACTAGGCAGTCTCCTATCAAATTCACTTTTCCAAGCCTCCAAGGCCTTAATCTGATCATCTTCTCCCTTAAGTGGAGGAATAAATCTATTGAAGCTCAGTCCAAATAGGCTCATCTTTTCCTCTATCTGATTTAATTTACCTTTAAAGAAAGGTAAAGTCACATTTATTTTCTTGATTTCATCCTCCACCTCTTTCACAATCTTTTGTACATCTGGCCTATGTGGCTATAAAGAAGCCAACCTCTCAAATAGTTGTATCATGGAAGACCATGTTAAAAAATAAGGGTTTAAAGTAGAAATATACCCTCTCACTTCAGCATGCAAAATGGGTAACTTATTATAAGAATTTAGGATTATATCTATTTTATCTTTTAGGATATCAATCCTATGCTAAAGTATATTCATGAATGTATTTATAGCGATCTTATTATCACTTTTATCCATAACCCCTATTTTTTATTCTTCCTCTATTTCAACCTTTTATTCTATATGTGGAGGTTTCTCTGAGGGAACATATACAACTTCTAGCTTTTCTTACAACTGTTTGTTCAATTCAGCAATTACCCTCTCTAGTTCATGAATTTTTATGGGGCATAATTCTCTATCCTTAGCCAGGGCACTCGACCCTTCTACCAAATCTTCACACTTTTCAGACAATTGCTTTGTCTTATCTTCATTCAAGTGTGCCCAGTGTGTCATTATTTAGGAAATCTCCAAATCACCTATGTTCTGTGCTGACCATACCATTTGGTTCCCCACCATGTTCTCTTGAATATTCAACAATTGAGGCTTCTGGTCTTTAGGACATAAACTCCACGTGGAAAATGCTTGGGAATTTGGACTATATCTAAATCCCTTGATTAGATCACCAATTTGGATCTCAGTTGTCATTTTTAGGTCCGGTTGCTTTCTTATTTGATCTATTATAAATGTTGAGGCTAAATCCCAGCCCTCAGCAAGCAACATGCCACTTTCCAATACTAATTTTCTGGCTTCTTCAGGAGTAATGTACTAAATTTTAGGATCATATGTTTGTAGAGCTAAGAGAGCCTCGTTTGTCACTGCTTCTTCACGAGCTATTCTCAACTATTCAGATACTTGCCTCTGTTTCTTCCACCTAATAAAATCTTTAAATTCATCAGTCTTTATGAATTTATCATCGCTTAAAACTATTTTTGGTGGAGAAATATTTCATCAATACATGTTTTCAGAGGCAACTCAATGTCTTCTTCTACCTCTTGCTGCAATTTCTTTACTTTCTTGATTTACTTTCTCAAATTATGATCATATACTTTGTTACCAGGAAAAAGAGCACTTACTCTATCCCTTTTTCTCTCCTTTCTCATGTAATTCTTAGCATGAGATGTCTCACCAAGATCAACTTTTTTCCTCTTGAAAGTAGGCTCATCTATATCATCAGGCTGAGAAACTTCAGTCAAGTCTATAATATGTCCCTCTTCTCCTTGTGCCTGAACTGCTCCTATAACATTTTGTTGTGGTTGATCCATATGAGGTGGACTAACATATTCTTCTTCACTCTCATCTTCATATTCAGACTCTGAATATTCAGGTTCTTGTCCTTTCTTTTTTACATCTAGGAATCTTTCCAACTATTCAAAGAGGGTGTAAAAGATGTCCAGCATAGCATTTATTTTATCAAAATAGGGAAAATCAGGGTAAAATCCTCCAAATTCTATTCCTTTTCTTTTTATCTATCTTTCTAAATTCAACAGCTCTTGCATTTTATCTCTTCTTATCCTCACTTCTCCTTCATCAATTATATTCCTAGTTACATCCTCCTCCACACAATTAGCATGCACATATGTATTTGGTATGCTAGGAGTTAGGAGTCTCTTAGCTCCTGTAATGAATCCCTCTAGATCGATATATCTATACAGTGTTGCTCCCATCTTACAACTTTCCATCCATTTACTTACTAAATCAATGGCACTTTTGCCAATTGTAAATTGATAGATCTTGAACTGCCTAGGGGTTAATGTCCCCTTCCTATGTGGCGCAAAGTGTTCATTATCAGTTAACAAAAGCTACCAAATGAATTCCATTGTAGAAAATCTTGATGGTACATGATATGGTAGGACATGGGGAGGATGTGAGCATCCATACACTCTAATCATAGTGAAATTCTCCTCTAAATAAAAGTTTCCCCAATTTTGGTCACCTTTCCACTTGTCAACATACTCACATGGTCTCAGCAGTTGTAACACCTTCACCAAAAGTCTATTTTTTTTGACACCTAAGCTCTGCATCAAAGGGTAAACAATCCAGTTCTCAAATCTGCAAAAATCATAGTCCTTGGCAGTGAAATTCCATATCTTAATCCAAAATTGGATAGGATTAGGCCGGTTATAATAAATTCTTTGGGGGTTTAAGTTGTTCACATCCATGATGCCATAATTAAAATTCAATAAAAGATGCATCATAATAGAATAGTGTAACAATGTGGGCTCTTTATCCTTTTTTTGTATGGCCACAAACCCCTCATGCATCCTATTAATGATATATTGAATGTAGTCATAGCTGGTACTGGAATGCACATCTTGTAGATCTAAAACCATTATCAAAATTCTAGCACCAATCTTCTGAATACATCCATCTATACCCAATACTCTATATAAAGTATATGCAATGTATTTGAAATAAAAATTTAGGTCTTTATAGAAATAGGGTGCAGTGGATCCTGGAATAGGGGCAATGTGATCCTTTACCTCTTTAAGGATATGTTTCTATAATTGATTCCCAGCAACCCCAGGCTGTAACCTATATCTTTCCTCTTGCTTTGTGAGGTTAATCTGAGTAGACATGGTACTATACAAGCCGAAGGCTTGCATAAAATAATTCCTATTCAAAGTTAATAATGCAGTACCATCATTCATTTTAATTGTCTTTGATAAGGGGTCATAGTGGTTTGCTAGACCTAGAAACAAGTCTACATCTATGAAAACATCAGGAATTAGTAACCTAGCCAAACCACTGGTCCAAGGGTTTGATACTGGTATGGCCTTATCAACATTCTTATAAAAGTAATTGTAAAGAGAAAAACCTGTAGACCCAGGTGTCTTGGCATCTCTGATAATGGAGTACACATCTATCAATATGCTGGCATTTGCCCTCTTGTTTTGCGTTGATCCAGGTAGTAGCTTCAAGAAATCATCAGATAAGTTCCTCTTTCCCTTAGCATCTTCATCCACATCATCGCTCTTCCCACTGGTAGATGCTACACTAATTGCTTTACTCATCTTGTTCTGTTCTCCACTTCCTTTTCACCGATATTGGAACAAATCTTCTCCCAGAACACCTTACCCTTCTCTATGCACTGAAGATAATTCAAGAACTCTGAAAACTGAATAATCACCTTGAATTTGATAAAAACTTTACTGAATTAACAATTCTTTCTTCTTAGACATGGAAAACCTAGCAAACTTCCCGCTCTAAAATTCTAGATTCATGATGAATGAAAATAAACCTAAGATCATCCCTTTATGGTAATTTCACAAAGTACTTAGCTCATTATTGAGGAATCAATCACTTCTACCTTCAAGTTTACATACTGTGGTATTAATTGAATTCCTATCCATATCCCATGAATGTGACAGGAAATCAAATTCAAATGAGTACATTTTTAGGAAAAACCCTTATAAAAATTGAACAAAATCACATTTTGATATGATTGGCTCTTTATCAGACATCTCAGCTACCTTTTTCATATACTCATTAATCTTTTGCATTCCTATTGGATGATAAATCTCCATATCATCATTTCAGCAACTGCTATTTACTTTTTTCTTGTCATAACTATCACTCTTCATACCTTGCGACTTAGCGAGTATGCATTGTCTCCTTGTCGCTGATCAAATCTCTTAACTCTAATTTCTTCTTGAGATCTAGTGACTGAATGATTCTCTTTACCTTGGCTTAACTATGGTTTACTCCTGGCGATCATGTGACTTAAAGAATCCAAGTTTCTAGAAGAATAACCTAACTCTGAGTTTATTCGGAGACCCCACGACTATGATTACTTTTCCATCTATTAAACTCTGATCGCTAAATCTATGAATGCTTCTTTTCTTTTATGAGACCTCACGACAACCCTTAGTCGCTTAATTATCGAATAAACTGCTATTTAATATTTCCTTTGTAGACTTAGCGACAAAGCCTATGAAACTTTATTTTATCATTTTAAATTCAATCTAGAGACTAAGCGACTAAAGCTTAGTCTCATTGTCACGAGAACATTTTTACTTTGTGCAAATTTTATAGAGACTCAGTGACTACTGTTGAACTTATCTTATTCTGCATCTGATGACTCCATTAAATCATTGAATACATTCTTGAAACCCTAAAACATCTAGAGACTATGTGACCATAGTAAAATATATACCTTTACATCTTTTAGTCTCTTAATCGCTAGATAATACTTTTCCATTTGGAGACCATGCGACTGATGCTTTTTTCTTTACTCATTTTGGACATGTGTCTTATCTTTACTTATTTTTCTCTAAGTCGCTGGAAGGATGCTGACTTATCAAATTTAGCCAGCGACCACCTAACCACCATATATTTCATTTTAATTCGCAGTTTGTCGCCAAGTATCTAAAATTTTTATTTAACTCACCTTTTATCTAGAGACATGGCGACTGAAGCCTTTTTACTCATCATTAACTATGTTCATATCTAGAGACTCCATGACTAAAGGAATCGCTAAGTCTCGTGATAATTTACTGACTGTAGGATATATTGCATGACACCACGACTTAACCTTTTGTCTCCATGTTGCTAAATCATAATTCCTCCATTGGGAGAGCTCGCGACAAAGGCTTATCGCTAAGTCTCATGACTTATAAGGTATATTCTTTTCTTTTCAGAGACATCCTGACTAAATTTAATCGTGAAGTCTTGCAATGAAATGGAATATTCTTTTAGGATTAAGTGACTAGGTGAACACTTAAAAGGAACATGACCTTTTCATAGATTAAGTTTTTCAAAAAGGTAATGCAAAAATAGAAACTCGATTGACAATTTAGGGATTTTTGCATTTTTGCATAGAAGAAAGCTTAGGACTTTAGGATTTTTCACTATTCCTCTAGATTTTGACCTAAGAACATAAGATTTTCATTGGGATTTTTCAAATTTGGACAAATTTTCAGTTTTTGGATAAAAATTTGATAGGAGGAAAACAAAACTTAGGGCGAACATCAAGAACTAGGAATACAACCAACAGGTTCATAGGAATACTACATTATTGCATTAAGCTGAAAAGGGGAATCATTAGAACTATGAGGTTGTTGATTATGCATATCGTTCTTGTAACCATTGTTATCTTGGTATGCAACCACAGTTCCTATAAAATAAACATAAACAAATTCATATACACTAGCATTATTAGCCGGTATACTACCATTATTGGGTCAGGTGTTCCAAGGTTGGTTGGGTCTTTGTGTGTCAAATCCTTTACCCTGTGTGTTATTGTTGTAATCGTTATAACTTTGATTCTAATTTTGAGGATAAGAATTCATAGAAGTGATTTTTCTATGATAATTCCTCTGGTTTTGAGATGGGTGAGTTTCATTCTAATGAGCTCATTGGTCAATTGAGACAAATCCTTTTTTCACAACATCTAACTCGGAGGCTAAGTGATTATCAGGCTCACTAGGAGATACAGTTAAGTTCTAAAAGAAGGTTGTCTTATGGGCCTCATACACTGGATAGGTGATAGTCGGCGGTGGGACAAGGAGCTATTGGGTTGGTATGGTATTGTTTAATGGGGTATTATTTTTTAAGGCATGGTTAATGGCTTGGAATGTATTCATAGTGGTAGTGTTTCCAAATGATAGCACCAAAACTTCCACCAACTTGTGGATCCATCTTCTATGTGAAAGTTATTGCTTTGTTGGATACTTTTTTAAAGGTATCTATATGTGCAGATGGGATCCTTCTTAAGAAAATTTTAGTCAACGGATCTAAGGCTCTCAAGTACACTTGTATGGCAGCAAGTGTAGGCACCATGTAAGGAGATTAAATTTTTTGGTACATCTTGTGCAATCAATGATTGAACATGGAAATAGGTTCATTTGGCTCTTTCTTGGATGAGATAAACTGGTGGTGGAGGTTAGCAGGATCTACGTGGAGTTTAAATTAATTTAGAAATTTGATCTCAAAATCAAACCATGCGGTGATGGATCCCCTAGGAAAATTTAGATACCAGCTGTAAGAAAACTCACCAAGTAAATATGGGAACAGGCGACATACCACATCTTGATCCACAAGTTCTTTATGGTTGCATATTTCTTTAAAGGCACGAATGTTCTCTTCTTCTATCCTAGATTCACTATATACAAACTTCGTACAAAAATTCTCAAGATTCTTAAGCAACTCATGCAATAGCTATGTTCAATGGGGAAATCTGAGTGTTAGCACATAAAACCATTTGGATAGGTGGCATAAAATTCTGATTAATGGATGTAGTAACAACTGGGGCAGCAATATGTGATTGTTGGTCAAGTAGGTTTTGTAGTCTAGTTGGGTGGTGAGGGGGAATCACTTTTGATTTACCCTTATCACTGTGAGCTTTGCGATGGTGGGTAATCCCAAGGAACTCACCCCTTTTTGGAGATGATCTAAGAACTCTCTAGAACCTCTCTGGTGAGAAAGATTCGATATTCTCCAGCATGTTGTTTGAAGGCCCTCCTTCTAGTGCCACTTCTATTGAGCATTTTTTTTACACAAATAAATAGTTTGGATTAACCTCGTTATTATTTCAAGAGGGGGATTTTCATCACTTATTCCTAATTGTTGCTTTGTGTAAAAATACCACTCAACACCTATCATGTAAATGCAAATAATGTTTGATTGCATGCATGTAAATGAAAGTATCAATTATCAATGCATAAATCTGAAAATAGCAAGGAAACCATACCAATCCCTAGAGGACAAAAGTATTCCTATCCATCTTCACAATTTGTTTGAAAATCTGTGATAATGTAGAAAATGATGTCTTGAAATGCTTGATTGAAAATGCAGATGCTTGATGTGGATGAATTCTTTAATGGAAAACCCTTGCTTCAATTGATGTCATCAAACTAGGGCTTCCACCTTCCAATTGCATGTTGTCAAATTGGGGCTTTCACCTTGCATTTTAATAACATATGCCAAAATGAATCAAATAGGTTTCTTTTATAGTGATTTTAAGAGTCATAATTAAGCAACTAAATACATATCTAGAAAGCTTTCCAATCTATCATAGTGGATCTAGGCCCTAAATCTGGGCTCAAGCTCCTAGGACAAGGCTGACTAGGTCTTCTTAGTCCCCAAGGACCTTGGTGAATCCTGAGAGATAGCTCACTGACAATTCGAGAGTGTGAGACCCAAAATTGTAGTTGATTTTGATGACAAGATTGAATTCTGAGGCCAAAAGAAAGTGAAATAAGGCCAAGGATATAGAATGAATGTTGTGATTGAAGGAAAATAGAAGAGGATTATTAGAAATTAGATCCTACCTCAATTTTTCAAAAGTTAGAGAGATTATACGACCCATATTTGAATTAGGTATACATTAAGTACAATTATGAAGTCCTAGAATGTAAATACAGTAAGGTAGGTGCTAAACAATCGTAAAATTGTAGAGCAGACAAGCTTACAATTTAGGGTGGTACAAATGGTAACATAGGGCCCATCTTGGAAATTAAATAATTGAATTGGACAAATAATAAAGGAGCACACCTAGAAACAAGGGCTCACATTGATTTTTGGTGAGAATCAATTAGGAGAGGACTTGTTAATTTAAATTAATAAATGTCCAATGAGTGCTAGGAGAGTGTGAAATTAATTCAAAAACCTATACATTCTAAAATCTAGGGCTAAATTGAGTATCTAATTATATGTGCTTACAATTTAGGATGATACAACATCAAATTCACCTTGCCTTAGAGACCATACTTTAAGGTTTCATGACAAAATATGCTAATTACATATCATGATACATATTCTTAGAAAATATTCTCCTCAAGAAAGAAATCTTGAGCCAAACAGAGCTTCAACAAGCTATCTCGTCACTCTCAAAAAGGTGTAGCTTCAAGCTACGTTCTTAAGCTCTCATACTCAAACTCTCGAATCACAAAGTCTTGAGTTATATGATAACAATACCTAAGAGCTACAAAAGAGCTCTATCATTGTCTTATGACCACAAAACGGTATAAGTTTTTATCATATACTCTGAAGCTTGCAAAAAAACAATCCCTATTTCAAAACCAAATTTTTGAACTTGTCTCCAAAATGAATCCTCATACATTTTTCAAATTGGTCGGCATCAACAGAGGAAAAAAAACAAAAAACATAAATCAAAAATGTCAAAAATGCTTCTCATGCAGAACATCATCTCAAAGTGAAGAAGTTGACTTGAGATGACGGAAATCCTCCATCCTTTGATGCCACCAACCTCCAACATGACCCTCTTACATTTTACTCATCACAAATAGCACCAAAGGAAGTAATAAAACTTTCAAGAACACAATAAAAAACATTCAAAAGAAACTTCTAAACAATTTCTTTCGCAAGATCATCATAAATAAAATTTGTGGCATTAAATCGGGTCTCTGCGACACAAAAAACTAACTTCAATCCTTGATACAATCATTTTCAAACCTTTTATCTCAATTAGCATTGCTTATACAAACATGAATAGCTCTTGAAATTTCTTAATATTTGAAACTTGCAATGCAACCTGCAAAAGCTTAAAAATGTAGATGTGTTGACAAGAAGACTATGGAATCCAAAATTCCTATTTGATGTTGACTTTGAAACAAATGATGAACCCCTACATAAGCCTCTAGCCTGAGGACATTGAAGACAGTTTTAATAGTAATGAATACAAAGAAGGAGATACTTATTTACATACTCCTTATATTAAACGCAACTTTTCCTTAAACACTCCTATCACTATATCACATTTCCAAACTTTTCACAAATTTTGTGAACCCAAATAGCATCAATATGCATTCTTGTTGCATTTGAAAACTTAAACTTCATTAAAAAAAAAACATATGAATTCTATTGTTTTTCCCAGTTTTCGTTAACCTTCTTTGAAATATTTGATAATGTATGAAAATGGTCGTTCTTACCTTTAGTTTCCTTCAATTCCTAAAAACTAGCGACCTGCACTTTGAATTTTGTGAATGCTAGTTTCTTTTAATTCATAACGTAACATAAATTATGAGAAAGGCAACGAGTGTACAATACTCCAGCTCCTGTGGAAAAATGGAAGTGGCTCCTAATTTTAATGGAATGAGAAGAAAATGGTATCCTATGATACATATATGCAAGAACGATGGTGCAATAGCAATGTGAAACAAATAAATGAGACACTCAATTATATGAAACAAATAACGAATGATGCTATGATTGGTCTTTTAATGTTTCATATATCCATATTTACGAGAGAATCCTAATGAGTATCTACAATTGTGTTTAGATCAATTGAAAAGCATGTGCTGATTATCAACAGTTCTAGATAAGTAAAACTGAACTGACCAGTACGTAAAAAGAATAGAAAAGATTAAGTAACATTGAAAACAAAAAAAACGCATGTTATCTGAAAGAAAGCATATAGATGATGATTATGAAGCTCGTGCTCTTCAAAAGCTGATTGAAAAGAATATGTGGTCTGTAATTTGACATGCAAATTTACTCCATAAAGTGGCTTTCTACAGTGTTTTGATTCGAATGAGCAGGTTCAAGGAGGCACGTCCACTTGATAACAGTTTATAACTTTCTTGTTTGAGACTCTTTTCTAATTTAATTTGGCGTTTCATTCATCCCTACACTTTTACTTGGACATTCTTAACCCTTAGCGAGCTCAATAGTTTAATGGTATTTTTTCTCCTCTAATTATTCTAAGAGTGTTTTTAAGACAATATAGAAGGGGCCAAATATAACCTTTTTATCTAAAACTATTAAAAAGTCATATATCTTAAAATTAAGAAACATATCAATCTTGAGTTTTATTTTTTTATTTAAGAATTGTTTTATTTTATTTTAGAGCTATTTTATTTATAATATATATACATGAATATATGAATTTTAATTGTATTATGGTTAGAAACATTCTATAATGACATAAAAGAAGCAGTCTACAATAGTATAAGAAAACACTATGTCATTATTGTATAAATTACCTTTAATTTAACAACTATTTACCTGTTAAAATACTAATGCATAAATATTTAATAATAAAATAGTTAACATAAAGTTATTAAATCAAAGGAAAAACAAACAATAGTTTTACCACAAATATAACCATGTAAATAAAAGACATTTTATATGATATATAATTATTATTATAGCTAAGTATTAACTTAATAATTGTTTGACGAAAGTAGATTTTAATAATATTTAGTTTAGATATTAATTGATTGAATGAGGTGATTGTATCATGTTGATGGATTTTATATATTCATAAGGTTGGCAGTGGTGAAATGAGATGCACTTATGATTGTTTGATGCTCTTTTTTGTAGTGGATTTTTCTCCTAAAGGATGTTGGTTTTGAGAAAAAAAAAATGGTACAAGATGAGGAAGATAAAGGAGGTTAAGAGGAAGGTAAAAATATCTTAGAAGAGGTACAAGAGGAAATAGATGGTATCTAGTGAAGAGATGGTTGTGGACATAAAGAGTTTTGGTCAAAGAGAAGTTTTGGATCATGAGTTTCAACACTAGGTGTTGTGTATTTGGGAACTAGCTAGATACATTAGCATTGCTCCTTGTGTTGGCATTCAAAAGACTATGAAAAATTTGGTGCTTGATCCAAGATATGGTAGATGAAGGCATAAAATTTGGATGTAGTTTAAACTCTCAATTGTGCTTTACTGTTATTTATGTAGTTGTGTCCCTTCTTCTCCATGATGATATTGAGGATGGAGGGGATTGCAAAGGGTCTAAAGTTTCTCCTACTTAAGGTGATCATTCATATATTTTCTAATTGCTCGGGGTTACTCATGATGTGATGGAGGTTACTCCCTTAAAGTAAGGTTGTCTACTATGAAAAATGTTATTTTAACTATTCTAATGATTTGAGGAATTTAGTTGGGCTAAGGCCTATATAATTTTTCTTTATACACTATGATATTCCTAAGCTGTATAAAAGATCATACAGTTTTTGTAACTAGCTATCTAGTTTTTTTGTTCTAGTACTATTGCTTTTTGTATGTTTGTTGGGTGGGTTGGTGGTTTTTTGTTGGTTTTTTCTTTAGTCTCTTGATTAGGGTAATATATTATTTATTTATTTTTTCTTAATTGGCATCAATGTCTTATCAATATTATGTAGTATGTGTGTGTGTTGATAAAGGAAGGTAAACATTTGATATATTCTTGAAGAAGATCAAAGATGTGTATATATA
>MU227276.1:3170643-3192047 GCA_018584345.1 Thuja plicata
AAATATTATTTTTCTTTCACATTAATAATATTAAATTATAAACTTATATAGTACTTAAATTAACATATAGATTTATCTAGTTAGAATTGAACACTACAAACGCTCTGACTTCTAAATTGAACATTTTAACAAAAGTTATCTTTAACATTTTCTTGAGTCAATAATTAATAATAATTTCTTTCAATTTCAAAAGTTTTAAAATATTACTTTTGATTCATACCTAAATTTATCTAGTAAATTTTTCAAATATGTTGTACCAATATTTATTTTTGCTATATTTTCCTCGCAAAATAATTCATATGTTATCCTTTATCATAGAATTTCATCATGTTGTATATTCATTTGTAGATAAAATTCTAATTATCATGAAGCATAATATGAAATTAAGTAGAAAATATGCACCTTATGTACACTTAGATATGTATGTAACCAATGTATATAAAATGTCTCAAATTATACCCACAATAGGAACAAGCAAAAGGGCATAATACCTTGTCCCAAAGTAAAATATCAAATGAAAATAGTAAACAACGTGAATGTAGAATATTTTATGTAATACAATAATAATAAGAAATATATTACATACATAAAGAGGTTAATCAATAAGCTTCGTGGACTCCAGCATTAATGGGTCAACCTTAATAATGTCATAAAGTGAATTATAAAAAAAAAAAAAAAAAAAAATTACTATAGAACTATTATGTACAATGACATGATTTATTATCATTAAATTTCTTTATGTCTAAAAAATAGTTTTTAAATATAACAATTTTGATATTATATTTAGACAAGAAACCTAAGATAATGTCCATGTATTAGATATTTAATTTTATGATCTTATATTTTTATCATTTTTCAATAGATGTTTCTTTACTATAACTATCAGTTTTCTATTTTGTCCATGTGTCTAATAATAATCACTCAAGAATTAGAAGAAAAAGATTGTGGGATACCTATAGATGTACTATCTAATTCATTGTTATGTAGGACAAGTTGACATTGTGAAAATTGTTGTCTTACTTTATGTAGATGATTTGTCAATTGAATCAAAATTTTATGTTCTATTGATTTGTAATAAATTTTGTTTGCACGATATTAATTGATAGATTTTGTATTTCTGTTATGTTTAATTCCATCCTCATTGTCTTCATGTTTGAAATTTGAAATTGATTAAAAGTTATAAAAATGAAAAGAAATGGTGATGATGCTATAGAATAGAAGATTATTTTCTAACAATTTAGTATCATAATCACATAAACAACTACATAACTTGGAAATGAATTATAACTATTAAAAGCCACTTTTTCTATTGTGATAGGAAGGAGACTATTAATACACCTTGAAGGTTAATGTTAGGTAGTTAATAACTCACATTCGATAGATCATACTTGGATATCTAAGCATATAGTTAGTGATTGTCTCATATAAGAATTATTAGAAGCATGAGGTAAAACGTAGAACCAATTACGTGGTGGAAAATCTGTCTTATATTATGTGTGAATAGTTTACCAAGTAAGCACTCATTAGATATATAATTTAAACATATTATCAAAAGTTTTCATGATGTATATATGTCAAGATGTTTCAAGTCATAATAAAATGTAGAGAAAGAAGTCCATATTCTAATTGTGTACATGGAAATCTTTAAGTTGCATGTGAAATAATTAATATTTAATAACAATTTTTTTTTGTTTGATTTTACCATTCATAATATAATATGACAGTTAAATTGAAGCACTACAAAAAGTGTATTTGCTCATTCAACGCACTCACAAATTTTAAAATTTGTGTGATGTTCATGTCTATATCTTCGAGTTCCAAACTCTCATTTGAAGTAGTAAATTTGAACTACTTGAATTAAGGCATTACTAATCAAAAAATATACAAGTATGTGTAATGCTCGAATTTAACGTAGGCTTTAACGCTCCTCCCTGAAAACAGCACAGTGGTGATAAAGGATAACCATTACTCACTAATCAATGCATGTGAATGGAAAAGAAAATGAGATTAATAAAATATGTGATGATTATCAAGCCAAGAATCCATAAAAGCAAAAAATTGGGCATATATTATTTATTCTGTAGAGTAGCTTTTTTAATATATTTCGCCTCCCGTACTGGATGGTCCCCTTAATTCATTCTAATTATTGTAGCCTACTTTTATATTCTAATTATAGTAGCCTACTTTTATATCAATTTTGTATTCTAGAGAGATCATTGTATTTACATTCATTTAATCACAGACCAACTGAAAATCCATTCTACATAGGTGGAAGGATGGTCAAAAAGGCAGTTTCAGAAATCACGTCACCATTAATTCCAAGGCCAAAATCACTTTCATTTCATTCCTTTCTTTCGAAAGAGGTAGGAATATTTCAAGACAAAATGAATGAGGATGTTGTTTTATATGAAAGAAAGTAAATTCGTATTTTTCTTTTGGGTCACCTCCACATCCCCACAATCCATCAATATCAGGCTTCACAATTAGAATGATCTATTCTTCATGAAGCCGCTTGAGTCTCTCATATCATTGTCATTATCTCGAACTACCAAACCTGTACTACATTTTACAATGAGTCTTCTCTTGTAAACTACAATCTAGTAAGTATGTTCACATTTGGAAAAATTGATAATAATTTTTAAAATGAATGTATGTTATCTTAAAAATTGTTTTTATTAAATAAATTTGAATTAATATTTTATTGGATAGGCTCTATAAGTTGATGTCTTGGTTATTTTTCTCTGCTAGGGTTTAGGGTTGCGTTGCTATTTTGAGCCCTCCTGTCCTTTCAAACCGCATTTACTGCGGGAAAAAATTTAGTATTTATGGCCCCAACCACCATTAGCCCAGTAGTTCATGCTGGTGTTGTTTTGGTGACGGATAACAATGGCGCCTCCAAGCAAGAGACCTCGTAAGTTTGTTTCCAAAGTGTTCCACGAGGTATGTCTCAGCCTGATATTGTTCTGCCCATTCATGAGTTTGATGATGCATGTTCTTGGCTTGAAACACATACTCTTATTGGTTACTTTATGGGTTGCAACCCTCCTGAAAATATGATTAACGATTGGGTGGCAAAAGCCTAGTCTCCTCATGGAATCCGTCTGGATGGCATTCAAAGTCTCACCAAAGCTTTATTTTTGTTTCGCTTTTCCAATCCCACTCATGTGGATGCTATTTTTGTCGAAGGACCTTGGAATATTAGGGCTTCCCTTTTAGTTTTCCAGTGTTGGTCTCGAGACTTTTCTGTCTCTGACGACAAAAAACTAAAAGTCCCTGTGTGGGTTGAGTTTCTTGGTCTTCCTCTACCTTGCTGGTCTTTCATGCATGCCATTGCGCAAAAGCTAGGTAGGGTTATTTGTAGTGAGCATGACCATTTTTTCAATCCTCGACCTCAAAAGAGGCTATGTATTGAACTCGACCTCTCCCGA
This sequence comes from Thuja plicata, assembly GCA_018584345.1. NCBI lineage: Eukaryota > Viridiplantae > Streptophyta > Pinopsida > Cupressales > Cupressaceae > Thuja > Thuja plicata. Next base: position 3,174,072 of record MU227276.1, read on the forward strand.
GATCTTAAAGAAACTGTTCAGATTCAGATTGGTGACACCATCTTCTCTCAGAAGGTGTTCTACCTCAACCTTCTCAACACTTGTTATCGTTGTCAATCTGCATAGCACAAGATCAAGGACTGCCCTTTGGCAGTTTCTCGGCCCAAACCTCCTTCTAAGGATTTTAGTTCACGGCCCGTTGATGCTGGTAAAAAGGAGGACACAAAGAAGGATGACAGGATAACGGTCGGCCGCAAGAACAAACAGGTTAAACTTGTCGCTTCGACTTTCACTCCTCAGCCGCCACCTCCTGTAGCACCTTGCATTGCTTCTCATGCTAAGAATGTTTCAAACCCTGGCCAGCAAGGCAAAGAGACTTTGGATTCTAGTGGTAACACTCCAGGAAGTTAAAATTTCTAATTTTTTGCTTGATGTTGCTTGCAAAGTTATTTGGCCAAAGAGCCTTGCGCTTTGTTCTCAGCACGAAGCTGGTTGAGGTGGATTTTTTACTCTCCTATCTCCTCTTTGGCATTCTTTCTTAATCAATCATGGTTCATATCCCAGGCAGCGATCTGTTTGGGCCACTTTCATTATTGAGAATCATTCTTTTGGCATAGTTAATGTTTATGTTCCCAATGATGTTGTTGAGAGATCTCATCTCTGGCATTGGCTTGCATATTCTCTGCCACCTGCAACTTGGATTTTTTGTGGTGACTTTAATATCGTTGAGGTAGCTTCGGACAAAGATGGCATTTTTCCTTTTTGATGGACAGCTAGTGAGCGGGAAGCCTGGTACTACATGCATAATAAATTAGGCCTTTTTGATCCCAATCTTGGTCGTCGCCAAACTGATGGTGTTTGGCACATGTGGTCTAATTTTAGAGCTTCTTCTGACATAATTCATAAATGGCTTGATAGTGCCATGATTATGGCACAGTCTTTTTTCTCTTTTTCCAAAAAGTAAGCCTTGCCAGTTACTCCTCTTGTTGATGTGACCTTGTCAGATCACTTCCCCATTCAATTTAATATTGTTTGGCAGATAGCTAAGGCACGACCTCCCACCACTTAGTTCTTTTTCAATACCTCCATTCTTAATCATGCTTCCATGGTGGCCCACATTCATCGGGTTTGGAACCTTGAGCCTCGGCCATCACAGTCGCCTGGAAAGATTCAATGGTGGAATGATGTCATCTGGCGTATGGCACGCTTTCTTCGCATTTATGGTAGACAGCTTGCCATCTACCGTCATCAATCCTATGATGCCAACACCGATAGACAAGAGTTGAACCCCTAGTCTCTGTCTCAGATACTCAAATGTATCCTTCGTTAATGGCTTGGTGAATATGTCAGCTAACTGTTCCTTTGATTGAACATATTCTAGTGTCACTTCCTTTTCTTGCACTTGTTCTCTCAGATAGTGATACTTGATAGCAATATGCTTAGTCTTAGCATGCATGACTGGATTCTTAGAATGTTTATTGCATTGGTATTATCACAATAGATAATTACTAGTTCAAGGATCTTCATATGCATACCTTCCAGTAATTGTTTCATCCATGCAATATTGGAGCAATTTGTAGCAGCAGCCACATATTCTTCTTCTATAATAGACTGAGAGATGCATACTTGCTTCTTGCTTATCCATGTGACAAGTCTGTCACCCATGAAGAATGCTCCTTTAGTTGTTCTCTTTCGATCATCAATGTTTCCAGCACAATCAGCACCTGTATAGACTTGTAGCTCAAATTAACCTTCTCTTTTGTACCATAAGCCATAGTCCTCAGTGTTCTTCAGATATCTTAGAATTCTTTTGACAGCGGTCATATGTGATTCTTTGGGATTAGTAGAGAATCTTGCAACAATTCCCACTGCATGTCCTATATCTGGTCTAGTGTGAACAACATACATCAGTTTTCCAATCATTGATCTATATAAGGTCTGATTTACCTCATTTGTCATGTCTTCCTTTTTCAGCTTGCATCCAGTAGCCATCGGTGTTCCAACTAGTTTTGAATCTTCCATCTTGAATATCTTTAGCACTTCCTTGATGTATTTGGATTGAGTGATGTAAATGCCTGCATCTTTTTGAAGAATCTGTAGACCAAGAAATAATTTGATCTCTCCAAACATAGACATTTCAAATTCCTTGCTCATTTAATTAGCCAAGGATTTGCATAACAATTCATTTCCCCCAAAAATGATATCATCAACAAAAATTTCAGCAATCAAAATGTTACCATTGGTATCTTCTTTTAAGTATAGATTGTTATTTTCACTTGTTCTAACAAATTTTATGCTAATGAGATATGAGTCAAGTCTTTCATACCAGGCTCTTGGTGCTTGTTTTAATCCATAAAAGGCTTTGTGTAGTCTACATAGCATGTTTTTCTTGTCTGGATTAACAAACCCTTCTAGTTGTTCAATGTATACCTCTTCTTCAAGTATTCCATTTAGGAATGCAGATTTGACATCCATTTGGTATACCTTGAATCCTTTAAATGCAGCATAAGCAAGTAGAATTCTTACTCCTTCTAGTGTAACAACGGGTGCAAAGTTTTCACTATAATCAATACCTTCTTCTTGTGTATATCCCTTGCATACTAATATTGCTTTATTTCTAATGACTTCTCCATTCTCATTTAGCTTGTTTCTAAATATCCATTTGGTACCGATGACATTCTTTTCATCTGGTCTTGGTAATAGTGTGCATGTACTGTTCTTCTCAATCTATTCTGTCTCATCATTCATTCCATTGACCCATTCTTCATTCTCAAGTTCATTGTAAATAGATTTAGGCTCAAAATCACAAAGTAAACATCTGGTGTTAAGTGACTTACTTCTTGTTCTTGTTTTAGCCTTCTTGTCTCCAATGATTTGGTTCTCTGGATGATGCCTTCTGACATACTTGGCAAGTTTTGGTTCAACTCTATTTTCATCATTCTGATTATCTTCTTCACCTTTATTTTCATCTCCATTGTTCGGAACATCATCTTGAGAATTATCTTAATTGTCGGTAATTACATCCTGATGCTCGGGTGCAATGTTCTGATGCTCAGGAGCAACACACTATTGCTCAAGTAGACTATCACGTTCTGTATAAACAAACTTGTAGTCCTTTGGTTCCTTTTTTCTTTCCTTATCATTCTTTTCTGCAAATTCATCTATTTTCACATTTGCACTTTCAATGATTTTGTTAGATGACTTGTTTAGACATTTATAAGCTTTGCTTTTGGTTGAATACCCTAGGAAGATACCTTATTCACTTTTGCAGTCAGGTTTTCCATTCCTACCATCCTTTAATATATAACACTAAATACCAAAGATTCAGAAGTAACTTACATTGGGTGTATGACCATACCAAAGCTCATATGGTATCTTCTTTGTGTCCTTCTTCAATTGTACTATGTTTAGTGTATATACAGCAGTACTGACAACTTCCCTCCAAGATTTTTGAGTGATGCTTTTCTCAATCATCAATGTTCTTGCGCAACCAACAATTGATCTATTTCTCCTCTCAGCAATTCCATTTTGTTGTGGTGTCCTTGGTGCAGAAACCTATCTCTTAATTCCATACTCATTGCAATAGTCAGTGAATTCTTCTGAAGTAAATTCCCCTCCTCTATCTGACCTTAAGCATTTCAATTTTTTTTCACTTTATTTTTCTACCATTGCTTTGTACCATTTAAACATCTTAAATACTTCTGATTTATCTTTTAAAAGCATGACTGTCATCATTCTAGAGAAATCATCAACAAAGAGAATAAAATACCTATCTCCATAGTAGCTCTTTGTCCTCACTAGTCCACATAGATATGTATGCACTAATTCTAGAATTGCAATATAGATGTATGGGTTTTTCTCTTTAAACTAGACTTTTTTATTTTACCTTTTTGACAATTCTTGCACATGATATGTTCGGGCTTAGTCATCGTTAGTAAGCCTCTGAAATTCCTTTTGTTTCTTATATTTATCATGTTGTCAAAGTTCACATTACACAATCTTTTGTGCCACAACCATAATTCTTCATTTCTATCCATCAAACAAGTGGTGTTAGTGTCATCAAGATAGAAAATATTACCTTTTGTTTTCTCACCGGTACCAATCAACCTACCTGATTCAAAAAAAAATCTTTACCTTCTTATTTTCAAATGCTACTCTGTGACTTGAATTGTTCCGCTGAGAAACACTTAACAAGTTGTAATTCAGTCCTTTAACCCAGTAAGCATTTTCACTTTTTATTAGGTTATTCAACATTATAGTTCCTTTACCTTCAACTGGACAAGGTGTATCATTACCCATTCTCACTAAACCATCATTATAGTATTCAAAAGTCTCAAAATTTTGTTTATCACCGGTCATATGGTGAGTGTAGCCATTATCTATGATCCATACATCATTTTTACTAACTTTAGATATAAGTGCAGTTTCTACATACCTTTCTTCATCTTCATCTGAATCATCCTTCATGGCTACAAATACCATCTCGATGTCTTCTTCTGATTCGGTGTCATTGTCATCAGCTCTACTCTCATCTAGGTAACAAGATTTCTTCCCTTTGTCCTTGTAGTCTCGAGTATCTCTCTTCTCAGATTGGCATTTGCTCCGGTATTCTCTATTATCACTTTTGTCAAACTTGTTTTCATAAGGTTTTTCATTTCCTCTGTCATCTTTTCATCGGTTTGGACATCTTGCAGCAAAGTGTCCAACCTCTTTACAATTGAAACATACAAGTGGTAATTTACCTTTGTATTTTCCTTTGCCTCTCTACAATATTCTAGCCATAAGTGCTTCAATTTCATCAAGTCCTTGATCCTCATTATCACTGTCACTATCATTTCTAACAGCATGTCTATGACTTGAGTTACTTATCTTTAGAGAAGATTTGAATGCATATTCTATAGATGGTAAGACACTATTATCAAATTTGTTCATCTCAAATGATATTAGTCTACCAATCAGACTATCTAGAGTAGTTTTATTGCTTGCAACTACTCTCATTTCTTGAATAGCATAAACAGGCAATAAGGTTCTTAAGATTTTTCTTACCAATGTCTCCTCTTCAAGTGTACCTCCAACTCCTCAAATAGCATTGACTACCTCTTTTATTCTGCTACTATACTGAGTAATGTTTTCTCCTTCTTTCATCCTTAGGTCATCAAACCTCCCTCTTAGGATTTATGCCTTTGCTCTGAGTACATTGGCATCTCCTCCATGTACAAGCTTCAACCTATCCCACATTTGCTTTGCAGAGGTGCAGGTTTTGACATTTTCAAACTTAGCATCAGAGAGTTATGATGCAAGTTCTATCATCATGTAGCTATGCTCATGCTTGAATCTTAATTTCTCAAGAGTATGAATACCTGTAGGCAACACATATTCAGTATCTAAGTATTGAACAATATCATTTCCAATACCTGATAGGTGGATTCTTATTCTGCTTTGCCATGATGCAAAGTTGGCTTTGTTCAACTTGGGCACATCTCGTATGTTCATCTTGTGATCTTTTTCTTTGAGCTGTTAAACTCCCTTTCTAAGCACACAAGCTCTGATACCAATTGTTAGTAATAAATGAGAGGGGGGTGAATCAATGGCCTCAAAAATATTCCAATAATCAACCCTTAAAACTTAGTACCATAAAATTATACCTCTATTTATCTTTAGTCCTATAAGATGAATGCCTCCAAATACTTATATCAAATTACTACTCATCGGAATGCTTTGTAAAACCTTCTACTGTAGATTTACCATTTAGCATCCTTTCAATTTACCAAAAGACAGTAAATTATCTAGAGTATACCGATCAATCCAATTAACTTAAGTGTAATGCAAAACACTAAAGTAATGACTCATAAACACATTGACGCATGGATTTTTAACGTGGAAACCCTATTAAGGGAAAAATCATTTGGGACCGGTAACCCAAAATTTTCACTCTTCTAAAGTGAGCTTGGTTAAGAGCCAAACCTGTTAAAGATTACAAACACACTGTTAGGTGTGACCTTGTTAGAGGATTTTAAAATTTAGTCTGTCACTTGATATAGGGTATCTCTATGGTACCTTCCTTGATCAAAAACTCACTTGGCCTATCAATAGGTATCTAGCATCTCATGTTATCTTCATGAACAAACTTTTTGATACTCAATTGGATGTATCTCAATATAGAAAGGATCTTTAAATCTTGCTCAGTTAAGAGACTTTCTGAATCAATGGTTAAATTGAAACAATATGATTTGTTCACATATACAACTATACTTGAAGATTTTCAAATCTATTGTAATCTCACAAATTATTGTGATCAATATAACTATGTTTATACCTTTGCTCCACTTTGATTCTACTCGGTGATGTTGTGCACTATTTCTCGGTGTCTGCAGAATTCTTTAGCTCTTTCCTCAGCTTGTTGATCTACACTATATGAAGTTTCTCTTCATTGGTTTCTCTTTAACATCCTCTTATTTATTCCTTCACCCTCACCCATTCATAATGAATTGAGTTGTCTCTTAAATATACATGATATCACCATTGTTAGGTTCTTGATTTTCTTGAACTTAGCATGATCCACAATTCTCACCAATCAGATTTAAAGAAAAACTCCTATTTTATCTCGTTGAGATCTTTTTCTCAACTAGAAAAATTGGCTTTAAATCAATCACTTATCTCTGGCTTATCTTTTCGATGAAAACAATGATAACTACCAGTTAACTCTATATTTAGCTCTTCCAGCTAGATATTTTGTCATTTGTGAACTCCAGTTAATTTTGGTTAACTCTCTAATAGCGTCAGTCAACACTTTAGTTCTCCTCGGGCTTCTCCATCAGTTTGCACTATATTTATGGCCATCGGGTTTGCTTGTGATTTTGCTCATCAATTTTCTTGCTCGAGCATCACTGTTACTTGACTGTCGGTGATCTCTATCTTTCGGGTTCCACTGATCATCGGTGTTTGTAGTGACAATGTAAATGCTTGTCTTTTATGCATTATATAAATCATAATCTTTATCTCTCTGATCCTCTGAAGTCTTTGACACTTTGATTAAAAATGATTAGATTATATCAAATTGACATCAATGACAATACAATCCATTAACTGATTTAATGGCTTGCATTATCCTTCTGCATTTCAGTTATCAACTTAATATCTTCAAACATTCAATCAGTTACATGTCATTACTTATGTGCTCATTTGTGTCTTTAAACAATGTTGGCCAATAGTAACCTAATCTTAGAATCTGGTGAGTAGTATATTTACTGGATCCATGGCGTGTGTCATACTTGTCATGAAAATCAGTCAATACTTGTTTTTCTTCCTCTCTATCTAAGAATCTCAAGTACAACCCATCATAGTTGTGTTTGTATAATTTCCCCTTCTTCAGCATATAATAACTTCTTTTAATTCTCAAGGCTCTTCTTTTTGAGTCATTTAATCCTTCTGGTAGATGATTCTAAATGAGATAATAGACCACATCCTTATACTAAATATCTAAAATGACCCATTGATCTATGTAATTTTGACATACCAACCCTTCTTCCATCTCTACCATCAGCTTTGTTAGGCCTTGGCCTCTTACCAATTTTATAGGTTGAATTTCTAGATCAAACTCCTATAAAATCACCATCCATTTTCCTCTTAGCTTACCTAGTTCATTTTGCATCAATAAGGACTTCACTACTACATCTGGAATAATGCCAAATACTTTACTTCTCAAAATATAATGCTGAAATTTCTTCACATCTTTCACCAATTCAAACAAATGTTTATCTTAATTTGGGTATCTTATCTCAGCATTCTTAATAGGGTATCTCATGAATGCTATTGGCCTTTCATTCTTACCATCCTTCTTTTGAGTGAAGATTCCTATGCATGAATTTTATGAAGTAAATGAGTATAAATTAAAAGGTTTAGTGTAATTTGGCCTAGCTAAGATGGGTGTCTTAGTAATGGTGGTTTTTATCTCTTCAATTTATTTGTTCATCGGAGTCGTCCACTCAATCTTTGCATCATTCTTCAACATGTCGTTTAATCGTTTCACTATCTGTACAAGGCCACTAATAAAATTTCTCACAAAATTTATCTTCTCGAAGAAAGATTTTAACTCTTTCCGACTGTTTGGTGGGGTAAATTTGAGAATAGCCTTAACCCATTCAAGATCTATTACTATCTCATCCTCATAAATGATGTGTCCTAAAAAATTTCCTTCTTTGACTCCAAGCACACATTTCTTTGGGTTGATTGAGATCTCATACTTCCTGCATCTTTTAAGCACTTTCTGCAAGTCATCTATATGATCTACTTGGTCTTTAGATAACATTGTTAGATTGTCCATGTAGATAATTATACATTTCCCAAATAAACTCTTGAAATCGGTATCTATCACCCACTAAAAGGTTTCTCTAGAATTAATAAAGCCAAATGGCATTCGACGATATTAAAACATCCCCCACTTGGTCGTGAATGTTTTCTTTAGTCTATCTTATTCCTAAACCATAACTTGATTGTAGCCTAAATAGCCATCTAAGAATGACATCATTTGGGACACATTCACCACCTGTAGCACTTTGTCTAGAGATTGCAACACTTTTTCTAGAGATGGAAGCAGATAAATTTCCTTTTAGGAATCCCAGTTTAGGTTCTATAAATTCACACATAATCTGATCTCTCTGCTTTTGTTTCTTACTGGGACCTAATTTGCGACCCATTTGGAATGCCTAATTAGAAAAGTAATATTTGCGTCCAAAAAATTTTGAACTTCCTTTTGTATCAATGATTACATCCTTGAATTAACTGGCCTTTCCCTCTCCTGAAAAGGTTTGGAATCTAATTTCAATGGGATAATATGCACTATGATAGAGGTGTCATACGTTTTCATTTCTTCATAACTCCAAGATATGGCATCTCGATACTTGGTAAGGAGTTGAACCATCCTTTTATTCTCATCTTCAATGCCAACCTTCCCAACATGCACTTCCCTTGGGTCATCCTTACTCTCAAGATTGTATGTTTCACACTCGTCTCCTCCAAGCATTCATTTTGGTTTCCTTTTCATAGTTTATACATCTTTGTCAAAAATAATTTCCAATGCCACCATTCCCTTGGGTATTGATTTGATTTTAAAATTTATGATGCCTTGATCATCAGGTTCCTCTAGTTCAACTGGCTCATCTAGTTCTTATTCTTCATCAACAACTTGTTTTTCAAACAAACCTGTGCACATGATGAATTTGAGGATATGTTGATCATCCTAAAATACTTGGACATTTTTAATATTATCTCGAATTGTCAGAGAAAAAAAAATTCAACTGAGAAATTTTTTAATTTGGACTTCTCCATAGGATGTAAGAAACTAGCAGACACGGCCAACACATCTGCAACAACATTATTTCTTCTTCGGATAGACTTAATGTTAAGTGCTTCAAAATCTTTGATCAAGTCCCATACTCTATTCCGATAAGCAATCAACCTTTTTTCATTGCATGAATATTGGATGTGAACCTGTTTGAAAATCAACTAAGAGTCACCTTCTACTACCAAATAGAGAGTGACATAACATTACATGAAGCCTTTGATTTGATCAAGCAATTGTGAAAATTTTCCCAAATATACATAGACTCAATAGGAACAGAGGCACCACCAACTTATAATTAAACATTGCTGGGAATGCCTCTGAAGTGTTCACATTTGATGTGGGAGCTTGTGTGTTGTTAGTTGTTGTACTTTATTTCTAATGGTCCAAGGATTTCAAAAGTACATCCCTTTGTGAAGGGCATCCTTTCAACGTGTCAAATATTGAGATATTCTCCTTTTTCCTTTTAATTTCCTCAACAGGACTATACTTTTTAGTTGACCAACCTAAGTTTTTTTCATAGTGGGTACATTTGATGGTGCTGAAGAAAAATCATTTGGACCCTTTGGGGTGTAGGATTATTTCTATCTCACAATTCTAGTGGTGTTGGTTTCTTCCTTGGGGAAAAACCATCTGTCAGAGGTTCTTTTTGATTTCTCAAATTATAAGAGCTTCAGTTGTTATCTTGAAATACGTTAACCTCAGAGTATTCAAGCTCCCTTTCCATTTGGAATGCAAACAAAAATTATTCTTCCTGTGTATTGTGGCTAGACACTTCCCCTGTCTCAGGTTCATAAGAATACTACATCATTACATTAAGCTGAAAAGGGGGATCATCAGAACTATGAGGTTGTTGATTATGAATGTCGTTCTTGTGCCCATTGTTATCTTGGTATCACCCGCAGTTCTTGTAAAATAAAAATAAAAAGATTCATACACACTAGCATTATCAGCCAGTAAACTACCATTATTGGTTTGGGTGTTCCAAGTTTGGTTGGGTCTTTGTTGGTCGAATCCTTTATCTTGCGTGTTATTGTTGTAATTGTTATAAATTTGATTCTGATTTTGAGGATAAGAATTCATAGAAGTAGTTTGTCTCTGATAATTCCTTTGGTTTTGAGATGGGTTGAGTTTAATTCTAGTGAGCTCATTGGTCAATTGAGATAAAGCCTTTTTTCACAACATCTAACTCAGAGGCTAAGTGATTATCAGGCTCACTAGGAGATATAGTTAAGTTCTCAAAGAAGGTTGTCTTCCATGGGCCTCATAGACTAGATAGGTGATAGTTGGTGGTGGGACAGAGAGCTATTGGGTTGGTATGGGATTGATCAATGGGGTATTATTATTTAAGGCATGGTTAATGGCTTGGAATGTATTTATAGTGGTAGTGTTTCCAAATGATAGAACCAAAACTTCTACCAACTTGTGGATCCATCTTCTGTGTGAAAGTGATTGCTTTGTTGGATACTTTTTCTAAGGTATCTATATCTGTAGGTGGGATCCTTCTTAAGAAAATTTCAGTCAATGAATCTAAGACTCTCAAGTACACTTGTATGACATCAAGTGTAGGAACCATGTAAGGAGATTCAAATTTTTTGTACATCTTGTGCAATCGATGATTGAACATGGAAATAGGTTCATTTGGCTCTTTCTTGGATGAGATTAACTGGTGGTGGAGGTTAGCAAGATCTACGTAGAGTTTAAATTAATTTAGAAATTTGGTCTCAAATTAAAACCATGCGGTGATGGATCCCCTAGGAAAATTTAGATACCAGTTGTAAGAAAACTCACCAAGTGTATATGGGAACAAGCGACATACCACATCTTGATCAACAAGTTCTTTCTAGTTGCATATTTCTTTAAAGGCACGAATGTTCTCTTCTGCTATCCTAGATTCACTATATACAAACTTCGTACAAAAATTCTCAAGATTCTTAGGCAACTCATGCAATAGCTATGTTCAATGAGGAACTTTGAGTGTTAGCACATAAAACCATTTGGATAGGTAGCATACATTTTGGATTAATGGATGTAGTAACAATTGGGGCAGCAATATGTTATTTTTGGCCAAGTGGGTTTTACAGTCCAGTTGGGTGGTGAGGGAAAATTAGTTTTGATTTTCCCTTATCACTACAAGCTTTGTGGTGGTGGGTAATCTCAAGCAACTCACCCATTTTTGGAGATGATCTAAGAACTCTCTTGAACCTCTCTAGTGAGAAAGATTCGATATTCTCCAGCATGTTGTTGGAAGGCCCTCCTTCTAGCGCCACTTATGTTGAGCATTTTTTTACACAAAGCAACAGTTTGGAGTAACCTCATTATTCTTTCAAGAGGAGAATTGTCATCACTTATTCCTAATTGTTTCTTTGTGTAAAAATAACACTCAACACCTATCATGTAAATGCAAACAATGTTTGATTGTATGCATGTAAATGAAAGTATCAAGTACAAATGCATAAATCTGAAAATAACAAGGAAACCATACCAATCCCTAGAGGACAAAAGTATTCCCATCCATCCTCACAATTTGTTTGAAAATCTGTGATAATGTAGAAATTGATATCTTGAAATGCTTGGTTGAAAATGTGGATGCTTGATGTGGATGAAGTCTTTAATAGAAAACCCTTGCTTCAATTGATGTCATCAAACTAGTGCTTCCACCTTGCAATTGCTTGTTATCAAATTGGTGGTTTCACCTTACATTTGAATCACATATGCCAAAATGAATCAAATAGGTTTCTTTTATAGTGATTTCAAGAGTCATAATTAAGCAACTGGCTACATATCTAGAAATCTTTCAAATCTATCGGAGCGGATCTAGGCCTTAAATCTGGGCTCAAGCTCCTAGGACAAGGCTGACTAGGTCAGCCTAGTCCCCAAGGACCTTGGTGAATCCTGAGAGATAGCTCACTGACAATCTGACAGTGTGAGACCCAAAATTGTAGTTGATTCTGATGACAAGATTGAATTTTGAGGCCAAAAGAAAGTGAAATAAGGCCTAGGAGATAGAATGAATGTTGTGATTGGAGGAAAATAGAAGAGGATTCTTAGAAATCAGATCCTACCTAGATTTTGCACAAGTTAGAGAGATTAGATGACCCATATTCTAATTAGGTATGCATTAAGTGCAATTATGAAGTCCTAGAATGTAAATGTATAATGTAAATACAGTAAGGTAGGTGCTAAACAATCGTTAAACCGTAGAGAAGACGAGTCTACAATTTAGGATGGTACAAATGGTAACATAGGGCCCATGTTGGAAATTAAATAATTGAATTGGACAAATAATAAAGGAGCACACCTAGAAATAAGGGCTCACATTGATTTTTGGTGAGAATCAATTAGGAGAGGACTCATTGATTTAAATTAATAAATGTCCAATGAGTGTTAGGAGAGTGTGAAATTAATTCAAAAACCTATACATTCTAAAATAGGGCTAAATTAAGTATCTAATTATATGTGCTTACAATTTAGGACGATACAACATCAAATTCACCTTTCCCTAGAGACACTACCTTAAGGTTTCATGACAAAATATGTCAATTACATATCATGATACATATTCTTAGAAAATATTCTCCTCAAGAGATAAATCTTGAGCCAAACAGAGTTTCATCAACTTATCTCTTGACTCTCAAAAAAGTGTAGCTTCAAGCTATGTTCTTAAGCTCTCAGACTCAAACTCTTGAATCACAAAGTCTTGAGTTATATGATAATAATACCTAAGCGATACAAAAGAGCTCTATCATTGTCTTATGACCACAAAAGGGTATAATTTTTTATCATATACTCTGAAGCTTGCAAAACAATAATCCCTATTTCAAAACTAAATTTTTGAACTTGTCCCCAAAATGAATTCTCGTACATTTTTCAAATTGGTCGGCATCAACAAAGGAAAAAAAAAAAACATAAACCAAAAATGTCAAAAATGCTTCTTATGCAGAACATCATCTCAAAGTGAAGAAGTTGACTTGAGATGATGGAAATCCTCCATCCTTTGATGCCACCAACCTCCAACATGACCCTCTTACATTTTACTCATCACAAATAGCAACAAAGGAAGTAATAAAACTTCCAAGAGCATAATCAAAAACATTCAGAGGACACTTCTAAACAATTTCTTTTGCGAGATCATTATAAAAAAGTTTGTGACATTAAATCGGGTCTCTGCGACAAAAAAATCTAACTTCAATCCTTGTTACAATCATTTTCAAACCTTTTATCTCCATTAGCAAAACTTATACAAAAATGAATACATCTTGAAATTTCTTAATATTTGAAACTTGCAATGCAACCTGCAAAAGCTTCAAAAATGTAGATGTGTTGATAAGAAGACTATGGAATCCAAAATTCCTATTCAAAGTTGACTTCAACAAATGATGAACCCCTACATAAGCCTCTAGCCTAGTAAACATTGAAGAGAGTTTTAATAGTAATAATACAAAGAAGGAGATACTCCTTTACATACTCCTTATATTAAACGCAACTTTTCCTTAAACCAATCCTATCACTATATCACATTTCCAAACTTTTCACAAGTTTTGTGAACCCAAATAGTATCAATATGCATTCTTGTTGCATCTGAAAACTTAAACTTCATGAAAAAAAAAACATATGAATTCTATTGTTTTTCCCAGTTTTCGTTAACCTTCTTTGAAATATTTGATAATGTATGAAAATGGTCGTTCTTACCTTTAGTTTCCTTCAATTCCTAAAAACTAGCAACCTGCACTTTGAATTTTGTGAATGCTAGTTTCTATCTACGAAACTGAAATTATAACGTAACATAAATTATGAGAAAGGCAAAGAGAGTACAATGGAAGTGGCTCCTAGTTTTAATGGAATGAGAAGAAAATGGTATCCTATGATACATATATGCAAGAACAATGGTGCAATAGCAATGTGAAACAAATAAATGAGACACTCAATTATATGAAACAAATAATGAATGATGCTATGATTGGTCTTTTAATGTTTCATATATCCATATTTACGAGAGAATCCTAATGGGTATCTACAATTGTGTTTAGATCAATTGAAAAGCATGTGCTGATTATCAACAGTTCTAGATAAGTAAAACTGAACTGACCAGTACGTAAAAAGAATAGAAAAGATTAAGTAACATTGAAAACAAAAAGAACGCATGTTATCAGAAAGAAAGCATACTGATGATGATTATGAAGTTCATGCTCTTCAAAAGCTGATTGAAAAGAATATATGGTCTGTAATTTGCCATGCCCACTTGATAACAATTTAAAGTTTTCTTGTTTAAGACTCTTTTCTAGTTTAATTTTGTATGACATCAACATTGCTATCTTAAATATGCTACGTAAGAAACATATCAATCTTGAGTTTTGAGTTTAATTTATTTATTTAAGAATTGTTTTATTTTACTTTAGAACTATTTTATTTATAATATATATACATGAATATATGAATTTTAATTGTACTATGGTTAGAAACATTCTATAATGACATAAAAGAAGCAGTCTACAATAGTATAAGAAAACATTATGTCATTACTGTATAAATTACTTTTAATTTAACAATTATTTATCTATTAAAATACTAATGTATAAATATTTAATAATAAAATAGTTAACATAAAGTTATTAAATCAAAGGATAAACAAACAATAGTTTTCCCGCAAATATAACCATGTAAATAAAAGACATTTTATATGATATATAATTATTATTATAACTAAGTATCAACTTAATAATTGTTTGAAGAAAGTAGATTTTAATAATATTTAGTTTGGATATTAATTGATTGAATGAGGTGATCATATCATGTTGATGGATTTTATATATTCATAAGGTTGGTGGTGGTGAAGTGAGATGTACTTATGATTGTTTGATGCTCTTTTTTGTGGTGGATTTTCTACTAAAGGATGTTGGTTTTGAGAAAAAAAAAATGGTACAAGATGAGGAAGATAAAGGAAGTCAAGAGGAAGGTAAAATATGTTAGAAGAGGCACAAGAGGAAATAGATGGTATCTAGTGAAGAGATGGCTGTGGACATAAAGAGTTTTGGTCAAAAAGGAGTTTAGGATCATGAACTTCAACACTAGGTGTTGTGTATTTGGGAACTAGCTAGAGACATTAGAATTGCTCTTTGTGTTGCCATTCAAGAGACTATGAAAAATTTGGTGCTTGATCCAAGATATGGTAGATGAAGGCATAAAATTCTGATGTAGTTTAAACTTTCAATTGTGCTTTATTGTTATTTATGTGGTTGTGTCCCTTCTTCTCCGTGATGATATTAAGAATGTGTAGAGGTATACTTCAACTAAATTGTTGAACATTCTCCTACAATAAATGACATTAGATTTCCTTATAACATATGATGGAGGAGATTGCAAAGGGTATAAAGGTTCTCCTACTTAAGGTGATCATTCATATATTTTCTAATTGCTCAGAGTTACTAATGAGGTGATGGAGGTTACTCCCTTAAAGTAAGGTTGTCTACTATGAAAAATGTTACTTTAAATATTCTAATCATTTAAGGAATTTGGTTGGGCTAAGGCCTATATAATTTTTCTTTATGCACTATGATATTCCTAGCTTGTATAAAAGATCCTATACTTTTTGTAACTAGTTATCTAGTTTTTTTGCTCCAGTGTTATTGCTTTATGTATGTTTGTTGGTGGTTTTTTGTTGGTATTTTTCTTTAGTCTCTTGATTAGGGTAAAATATTATTTATTTATTTTTTCTTAATTGACATCAATGTCTTATCAATCTTATGTAGTATGTGTGTGTTGAATGAGGAAGGTAAACATTTTATATATTCTTGAAGAAGATCACAGATGCATATATATGGAGATATATAGATTGAGATATACAGTTGAGATAACTGAATAATATCAAAAGCTGCTATATGGTGAACAATGTAAAAACAAACATTTATGTTAACATTTATGTCTACAGGAGGACCAACAAATTTGCCCTGAAAGTGATGCATGCCTCGGCGTTAACCCTTTGCAATGTGCAGGAGAAGCTGTCTGACGGCAATCTGGAAGCAAATACTGATAACAGAGAACTATTTCTGTTCCTCCAGGAGGAGTGGGCAAGATCCCTAGTGTCCAAGCAGCTGGGAGGGAAGAATTAGCTCTTTGGTCCATGGTGTGGTATTTTTTTGATGGGCTGGTCCCTCAGTTCCCCTGCTCTATTTTGAGGGGTATTGTTAAGTTTAGAATTAGTATGTGGACAAGCCCTGCGTGGCTCCGTAACAATATTTTTGATGTTGATGTTGATAATAGCAACTTTGGTTATATTTTTTTAAGCAGAACTGATACTTTTGTTTTGTATAGAGGCAAAACTTTAAGTTCCTGTGCTAACAGTCAAATCTGCTACAAGCTTAGGCTAGTGCCATTAACATGCTGTTAATGTGCTTCTAGTCCCCTGTTCCACGGGCCAGCACCCTCTTGCTACTTTTATCTATCAAAAACATTCCTCCCTTATTACATTTATTCTGAAAACATCACCTAAAGGCTTACATAAAAAAATATTCTAATTACATATCTTGATACATATTTTGAGAAAATCTTCCCCCCAAAAAATAAATTTTGAGTCAAGCATGGCTCCATCAAACTCCCTCTTGAGCCTTAGAAAGGTGTAGCTTCAGGCTATGTTCTTAAGCTCTTAGTCTCAAACTCTTGAATTATAGAGTCTTAAGTTATACAACAACAATCGCTAAGAGCTATGAAAGAGCTCCATCATTGTCTTATAACCGCAAAATGGTAGAATTTTTTATCATATACTCTTAATCTTGCTGGAAAAAATCCATTTTGACCACAAAACCAAATCTTTGAACCTGTCTCCAAAATGAATCCAAGGGCATTCTTCAAATTCGCCAGCATCAACAGAGAAAAAAAAAAGAAAAGCATAAACTAAAAAATGTTAGAAATTCTTCTCATGCAGAACATCATCTCAAAGTGAGAAGTTGACTTGAGACAATGAAAATCCTCCATCCTCTGATGCCACCAACCTCCAATATGACCCTATTACATTTTACTCATCACAAATAGCACTAAAGGAAGTAATAAAACCTCTAAGAGCACAATAAAAAACATTCAAATTACACTTCTAAACAATGTATTTTGTAAGATCGTCATTAAAATTTTGAGTGACATTAAATCAGGTCCCTGCGACAACATAATCTAACTTCAAGCTTTGTTACAATCATTTTCAGGAATTTATCTCCATTAGCATCACTTGTACAAACATGAGTACAACATCTTGAAATTTCTCAATATTTGAAACTTGTAATGCAATCTGCCAAAGCTCCTTGTTCCTTTTCAAAAATATAGATGTGTTGATAAGAAGACTGTAGAATTCAAAATTCATATTTGATGTTGACTTCAACAAATGATGAACCCCTACATAAGCCTCTAGCACTGTAAAGAGTTTTAATAATAACGAATACAAAGAAGGAGATGCTCCTTTACATACTTCTTATATTAAAGAAAACTATTGCTTAAACCATTCCTATCACTATATCAAACTACCAAACTTTAAGAAAGAGATGCTCCTTTACATCTCCTTATATTAAAGGAAACTATTCCTTAAACCATTCATATCACTATATCAAACTACCAAACTTTTCAAATACTTTCCAAACCCAAAATATATATATATATATATATATATATATATA
>MU227276.1:3200269-3229518 GCA_018584345.1 Thuja plicata
TACACACATGTGTATATACACATGTGTATACAATACACACATGTGTATATACACACATGTGTGTGTGTATACACACATGTGTATATACACATGTGTGTATATACACACGTATATATATACACGTGTGTGTATATACACATGTGTGTGTATATATACACACACGTATATATACACACGTGTATATATATACATACCCACATTTAAAAAAAAAAAGATTAAAAAAAGATTTCAAAAAAAAAAAGTTTAAAAAAAATTAATAAAAAAAATAAATTTTGAATCCACAAAATTTCTTATTCTCGAATAAGAATAATTCCAGCTTTTTTTTAGAATTAACTAATGCAAGCATAAGCCCCAAAATGGGGATTAGTTTTTTAATTCTAGAATTCAAAAAATGCACCAAACAAAGAATTATTTAATTCGTGCATTATTGGCTGCCTATTCCAGGTTAATTCCAGGGGACTATATAGCAAGAGGTGGAGTATAATTCTTTTAACGAAAATGATTTTAAAAAATCAGGTTTATATAGATAAAATTAAAAATGTTGATATAGATAATATGTAAAAAAATCTATGCAATTAATTGTAAGTGGCTTTAAAAAGATCAATTATAAAATACTTTATGAAACTAATTTTATGTGGCATCAATATATATAATACATTTAGACCTTAAGAAACATACCAATCTTGAGTTTTCTAATTTATTTAGAAAAAAATTTGGAAGTATTTTATTTATTAGGTATATGTACATAGACATTAAAATTTTAATATGAATAATTAACGATATTCTATAGTGACATTATAGAAATTATGTACAATAGAATATATGACATTATGTCATGATTGTTTTAAAAAAAACTTTAAATTTGAGAACTATTTAAATGTTAGAATATTAATGTAAATGTTTTATATTAAAATAGATGATATAAAATGATTAAATCAAAGAAGAACAAACAATGGTGTTTCGAGAAATATAATTGTGTAAATAAAAGAAATAATATATTATATATAGTGATAATTATAATTAAGTAATAACTTAATAAGTGGTTGATGATGGTAGATTTTAACAAGAGACACAAGCGTCAAAGTTCTTGCCTATAGTGGAATGCTTTAAGGGGCAAAAATATGGTGACAATTGTAAATAGAAGCTTGTGACTGGAAAAGCTAGTGTCATTAATAGTTTGCAAATACCATAGTTGTTAGGACTATTATTTTCTTAAAATTTATGTAGGACACAAGGATTCTCAAAATTTTTAAATTGATTGAATGATTTGTTAGTAAAAATATTGTAGATAAGTAGGAGATTTGTAGATACACACAATTCAAATATCACAAAAAAATTGTAGTAGATTTTTAAATATTGATAGTCTAGGAGTGTGACTTTAAAGATAGATTAGTTGATTTGTGAGCTAAAATAGTGAAAAACACATAGGAGCAACAGACAACTCAATTTGATTTATTATAAACTTTGTATTAGAAGAGTTAGTTATGAACAACAAACAACTCAATTAATATGTCTTATCACAAAATTTGTGTTAAAAAGTTATTATGAAATTACCCATAATAATTGTTAAATTATCAAAATAAATTATAAATTACTATTATTTTAAAAACTCCATATTTTTCCTTACTAAATAAGAATCAATAAAAATTTAAAGAACAATATTTCATTTCAAAGTCTTAAGATATATAGCTTTTAAAAAATAATAGATTTTATATGACTATACTTAACATCGAGACACATCTAAGCATAAATTAAATTCGAATGCTATAATTTAAAATGGAAATATATATAGATATATATATATAATAAAGAAAAATGTGATTTGTTACATAATATCTAGTGTACAACAAAGCTAGAAATAAATATAAAGCACCAAAAAATTATAACATAATACTAGTATCAATTTTTAATACATATTTGGTTGGCTTAGATTAGAGTAATGAAGCCAAGATATTTAATTTTGTTTGTAAAATGAAGATATTTTAATTAATATTCACTCAATAGTTTAATTTAAATATTATTATTAGATACAAATTTATGATGATTTAAATTATAAATTAAAATAGAAAAAAAAAACACAAAATCAATATATATTTAAAAATAAAATATATCAAAGAAAATATAATATAAATATAAATAAATATAACTTGAAACAAATATTATAAATAAAGTTGATTTAAGAGATTCGAATTTCAGACAAGGATGAGCTCTACTCTACGAAAACCGTCGAACGCAAAACGTAAACTGCCAGAAATAGCAACCAAGGATCCCCGGGAAACTCTGACATCCCCTACTGGAAGTGTTGGAATCGACGTCATTTTGCCCGCAATCGCTACGAATGCCAAGGGTGATTTTTCCTTTACTTCTGTATGCAATTTGCCTTTGTCTGCGTCTCCTCCCTGCCCTTTGTCAGAAATAGTACTCCCTGCATTGAATTCCCCATTAATGGAAACCCTAACCTCTAAAATGTCAGTTTTAACATCATCTTCCAAAACCAAGCTAACACAAACTGATAAACTTAAAACATTTTCGGAAGTCGTCGCCCCTACCGCCATTGCCGCCAGTGCCAGATTCAACCCTTCCAATGAAGCCGAGGAACCTGGTAAGAAGTCTGGCCCTACCTCTCAATCTTTCACCATTGCTCCAAATTCGGATATGTTGGTTGAAATTAGAAATGAAAAAACTAGACTTAAGAACTCTGCAATATTTTTTGCTGCTGTTGAAGTCGATAAATGCCCTCCTCACAAATTTTTGGATGATTGGTTCCATAACTACTGGAACCTCAAGCTTGGCTTCCATATTTCATTTTGTAAACAGATATAGAAGGGTTTGTTTGTTATATTCTTTAATAATCAGGAATCGCAGGCTACAATACTCAAAAGGCAATATTGGACTGTAGGTAATACCTCCTTTCGTGCCCTAGCCTAGACTCCAGAGGCTGTCCATGAAGAAGTCTTAGCCCTTTCAGCCCCAAGATGGATTCTAGTTAAAAACATCCCTCCGTTTCTGTGGAGTTTTCTTCCCCATATCATAGAACCAATTGGTAAGTTTATTAGAATGGATGATACTGTTTGTTTGGTTCCACATATGGATGCTCGTGTTCTGATTTCATTTTACCCAGGTAGAGAAGTTTGTAAAGATTTTGTGATCAACATTGACGCTAAATTGTTCTCCTGCCCCATTGAAATACTAGGCGAGCTTAATGCTTGTTTCTTGTGCAGAAAGGAGGGACACCTCCGTAAGGATTGTCCTATCATTAAAAAAAACCCTATCCTGAACAGAAATGTTGATCATAATATGACCGCCAATAATTTGATTCCCAACAATGATAAGTCTGACAGCATCCCGACCCCTATGACCTCCCTTGTGGTTGATCCCTCTACCTCCAAGCCTCCATTTTCTCCTCCTTTCCCAACCCCCCCTCCCAACTCGGTGAATGAACCTGCAAACGGCTTCCTTTCAGTTTCAAAAAAAAGGAAGAAAAGAACCAGGAAACCTTTTCCCCCAATTGATGATTGTACCCTAATGGTGACTCCTTCTCTTCATCCAGCCATTGCTTCTTCTCCGTCAGCCATGGCTAATGCATCTTCCTCGATACCAGCCCTTGTGGAACATGACAGTATGGAAACCGCTCTCCCGGATACCTTCCCGAAGCCCTTCAAAGAAATCTCTGATGAATTTGTTGTCAAAGTTCTCCCTCTTAATACTAAGAACAATTTGAATCTTATCTGCTCGCCTAACCCATTTATGGAACTTGATATCGTGTTTCAGTTACTCTCATATGATGACCTTGATCCCATCGATGACGTCCCATCCTCTAAATGTAGAGGTAGGCTGTTAGGATAAAAAAATAAGCTCCCCTCGGTCAAAAGGGCTGGTGGGATACCCAATTCAGCTCTGATGCCCAATGACATCTCCACAAGGAGTAAAGGTGCATCGTCTCCTAAATTTTCCTCATGAATTGTACATCTTGGAACATCAGGGGACTTGAGTCCCCTGATAGAAAACATACCATCAAGCGTTTCCTTGATTCTAATCAGCCTATGGATTTCCTTTTCCTGCAAGAGATTAAAGCGACTAGTTTTACTCTTGAAACCAGCCTTAATTTTATTTGGAAGGATGCAATTAAATTCATTACTCAGCACCCTAAGGGTAGAGGTGGCATTGCTATACTTATTAACCCTAAATGGGAAAGGGTTGTCACAGATAGCACTATTTCCCCCTGTAACAAAGATTTGTGGATTAGTTTTAAAATCAACAATGTGGATTTTGGCATTTGTTCTGTCTATGCCTCTAATGAATGCACTAAGAGGTCTCGATTATGGACTTGGATGGACTCTCTACCTGACATACCATGGATCATTGGAGGTGATTTCAATATGATTGAGTTCCAAGAGGATAAGCTAGGTGGCCTACGCTTCAGTTAGAAAGCCACTGAGAAGTCCTACTGGGACAAACTGAAGCAGGATAGAACTCTTTTCGACCCACTTGCTGGATCCAAGGACTCCAATTCTGGTCTGTGGCATACATGGTGTAATTTCCAAAAAGGGCAAGCTAGAATCTATTCGAGAATTGATAGATTTTATGTAAACAAAAACTTTTTCATGGTTCTTCTTGATGACAATGGTAAATTTGTTAGAATTACTCCCACTACTCTTTTTGATCATCACCTGATCTTTTTTTGTGTTAAGCCTATCAACTCCACATCACGTACCATCCCCCCCACTTCTAAATTTCTTCTCAACACCTCTCTACTTCAGGATGAATATATTCTTATGGCCATTAACCTCATTCGTAACTTTAACAAATTTCATGTCCCTTTTATCTCCCACTTGGAACTCTGGAACAAGAACATTGTTGCATGGCAAACACTTTTGAAAACCCTTGGTCAAAAAAGGGAAAAATATTTTAGGTACACTGAGAGGCTCCTTTCTGAGAAGCTTCTGGAAATTGAGAATAGAATTCAAGCCAACCCCTGGGATAATTCCCTCGTTACCCAAGTGTCTAGTATCAGAGATACTCTTAGACAGCACCAACAAACCAAGATTAGAGGGGCTCGAATTTGATCCCGGGCTCACTGGCTGATTGCTGGGGACAGGGGATCCAAGTTTTTCTTTAATCTTATTAAAAATAAATAGGCTAATGAGTCTATTGATAGAATTATCTCTGAGGATCAATAAATTACGGACATTGAGGGAATCAAACATGTTTTTGCCACCTTTTATAAGAAACTGTTCACCTCTGAGGACACTGATGAGGCTAACACGATTAGAACTCAATGTATACCCTTGATCCCCAATAAAATCTCCAGCACTGATGCCTCTTTACTTAGTAAATAAATCTTGATTGAGAAAATAAAAAATGCATTTAATATTCTAAAAGCGGATAGAGCTCCGGGGCCCGATGGGCTGCTTGTGGAGTTTTACAAAGCCAATAGTGAATGGATCTCCAAGGACCTTCATGATATTTACTTGGAAGCCCTTGAAATTGGTACACTGGGTAAAGACATTAATTGTGGTATTATTAAACTACTTCTTGAAGATGGGGATAAGGCCTTGCTGAAAAATTGGTGCCCTATCACTCTCCTTAATGTTTATTATAAAATTCTTGCTAAAATCCTAGCCATCAGAATTGAGAAGATTCTCCCTAAATTTGTCTGCCCGACCTAGACTGGATTTATAAAAGGAAGATATATCTTGGAAAATCTTATTACTAGCTGGGAAGCCCTAAATTGGGCTAAAAATTCCAATCAAAATGCTGTTGTGTTCCTCTTGGATTTTTAAAAAGCATACGACAGGGTGGAATGGAAATTCATATCCATGATGCTGAAAGCCTTTGGCTTCCCTAGCATATTTTGTAAAGTTGTTAATGTTCTTCTTACTAATGCCTGTGCTCAAATTGATGTTTACGACTCTCTTTCTGAGGCTTTTCCCTTCTCTCACTCCATCAGACAAGGTTTCCCATTAGCCCCCTCCCTTTTTGCTATTGTTGTTGATGCACTGTATTATATCCTTAGAGATGACAAACTTTCTGGACCTGTGATAGGCATCTCCTTACCTAATGGGGAGGAGCTGATCAACTGTCAATTTGCTGATGATACGGCCATGTTCCATGACTCTTCTGAAAGTGACTTTGAAGCTATGCTTGAGAAACTCAATATCTTTTGTTCCATATCTGGAGCTCGGCTTTCTCAGTCCAAGTCCATATGTCTTGGGTGGGAGGATCAACCCCCTAATTGGTTCAATAAATTTAACTTTCAATGGGGAGGGCCACACACCATTGTTAGATATTTGGGTATTCCTTTCTTGATTGATCCTTCTATCAAGGACATGTGGCTTTGGGTCAAAGAAAAAATATCTAAAAAGTTGAACAAATGGCACAATAGATCGTTGTCCTTGGTTGGTAGAGTTCAAGTGTGCCAAAAAATTCTTTTGTCTTACAATATCTATTATGCTTCTGCCTAGATGTTCAGTAATTACCAAATCCTTGAAACCAAAAATAAATTAGGAAGTATCTTTGGTCGGATGGCAAAGGCAATCGTAAGACCCACGTTGTAATGTGGGACTGGTGTCATACTAACAAACTACTGGAAGGTATGGGGTTAAAGGACCTTAAAACCATGGGGATTGTCTTAGCCGCCAAATGGATCTTTCACTCTCTATCTGGGGATGATCCTTGGAAAGTGCTTATTAGAAGCAACATTGAAAGAGGGCATCCTAAGAATGCTAAGGACAGGAAAAACCTCCCTTTCTCTAACTTAATTTTAGGCAAATTTCCTGTGATGGTTCAGGGCTCGGATATCTTCAAGTCCATATGGAAGGCCTAGAACAATGTCAAAATGTTTGTTGCTAATAAGAATTTTCATGATGATAATCAGTTATTTTTTGAGAGGTCCATTTGGTGGAACTTGCAACACTCTAGTAAGCCACTTGCCCTGACTAAGGGTTTCTCTACTAAACTTTGGCATAAGATGGGTATTTCCCAATTCATTGATATGTTTGAAGATGACAGGTTAATTAGCTGGGAAATGCTTAAATCCAGATTTAACATCCCCACTTCCCAGAAGAAGACCTATAACATGTTAGTGATTACTTGTAGGAGTCTTCCTACCTGTTGCCATATTGACTCAGACATGCTTTTAAAATTTAAGTGGCCTGATGGTTCTAACACAAATAAACTTAAAGCCAAGAGCATCTACAAAGTGATTAGCCAAAATGATTCCATCCTTGAACATATCAATAAAATCTGGTACTCTAATCTTGATCCCTCGGATTGGAAGAATATTTTTGGTAGATTTTGGAAGTCCCCTATTGAACCTAAATTTAAATATTTTAAATGGCTTTTAATTTTGGACAGACTCTCTATTCGACAAGACTTCTCCTTAGAACAAAACTGTCTTTTTTGTGGTTCCCCTGAGTCTGGTAGACATATATTTCTTCACTGCAGATTTGCCAAAGAAATTTGGCGTATGTTTGATATTTTCATTCCTTATGATGTTAATATATTTGAGATTATATTTGGTCATGTATTAATGGTATTAATAAAGAGCTTAACTTGTTCTGGCAGATACTGCCTTCTAATGTTTTGTGGTAGCTCTGGAAGTGCAGGAATGAGGAAAGATTTCAAGGTAGTACCAGGGTTCTTACTGAGCCTTTCAAAAGTCTCACATACTTCAAAAAAAAATTGCAGATTCAAATCACAATGAGGGTTGAAAAATACAAGTTCAAGAGACTACTGAGGAGTGGTCACGCCACTTTCTTCTCATACGAAGTCAAGGATGCTCAAGCCTGGAGGAACCATATTGACAACCTGTACTTATTTGAAAGAACTATTAAGGACTTTAACTGGGAGCTCAAGAAAAACAATAAGCTGGCCTCAAACAATATGATCCTTCCCCTGCACCAGATTCAGAAGAAGAAGAATATCATTTGGGTGGAGGGCACCAAGGCCTGGATTGCCTGGGTCAGTGAATATAATAATATCTTAGCTTAATTTTACTTTCTATCAATGTTTTGAAGTTCTTGAATGTTGTTAAACTCTGATACTCTCGTGTGAGGCCCTGCCTCTGTATTTTGTTTAAACTATGAACTGATTCGTGATGTAAATTCTCATTTTGGTAACTCTATATTTAATATAAAAAATATTATAAATCATATTTATGTAAAAAAATAATATAAATTATGAAATAAAATTAAAAGGAATGGCTACCTGCATGGTAACTGAGCCTTTAATAGCCTTCTCCTTATTATCCACTATGTAGGAAGATGTCATGAGCGCTTATTTGATGGCAGCAGGGCTAAACATAGGATGGATGGCTTTTATGAGATTTTGCTGATGTGGAGACATGACATGGAAGTCCTAGATTCCAATGCATAGTTTGTCACTCCTCCCATGTATGCTGCCAATAAATGACTACCATGTGCTTTTTTAATTTTCTTTTTATTAAGCTTTTAAAATGTGAATTTTCTCATTGCCTTTTTTGTTCACAGCCATTAGAATTATAAATAAATAGCATTATTTGGAGTTTTTAAATATGTTGAAATTATCAAACTTTACAAAACAGAAATAGACTTAAAAAAATCTTGAAATCTGATTGGTCAGATTAATTGCATTTCAAAACTAAATGAATGCAATAGTTTACCTGCCTATGGAAAGAACTAATAATAATTAGATTGAATGCTAGTCGATTGAATGAACTAATCATCTCATCTTGATTACATTTATATCAATAAGGTTGGTGGTGGTAAGATAAGATGCACTTATGATTGTTTGATGCTCTTGTTTGTGGTGGATTGTTTTGCTAAAGGGTGTTTTTTTAGCGACAAGTTCTATGAGATGGGAAAAAATGATGTTAAGGAAAAGGTCACAACATGTGAGAAGGAGAACAAGAGGATATATATGGTCTTTGGTGAATAGATTCTTATGAACATGATGAATTTTGGTCAAAAAGAAATTCAAAATCTTTAACTTCACACCAGGTGGTGTATGGGAATTAGCTAGAGAAATTCACAATCATCCTTGTATTGTCATTCAAGATACCATGAAAAATTTGATGCTTGATCAAATACATACAAGATGAAGGAATATCATTTTTTATGTAGTTTAAACTCTCAATTATGCTTTATAATTATTATCTAATGTAGTTGGGTTCTATCATGTCCATTATGATATTGATAATGTGGTCAATCAAGTAGAGGTATATTTCAACTATATTCTAGAACATCTTCATACAATAAATATCATTAGATTGTCCCCTACTGGGGGTGAGAAGATTGCAAAGGGTTTGAAAGTTCTCCTACTTTAGGTGGTCATTCCAACATTTTCTAGTTGCTCAAAATTATTGATGAGGCGGTGGAGGTTACTCCCCTCAGTAAGTACATGTCTACTATGAAAAATTTTACTTTAGATATTCTCTCTCTCTCTCTCTCTCTCTCTCTCTCTCTCTCTCTCTCTCTCTCTCTCTCAAGTACCTCACTTCATCATGCGTGTTCTATTTTTGTTTGGTGTAGTTCAACATTGTCATAGGGAGAGACACTTGATTCAGTAGTGCACAATTTTTTTTGGTTAGTTGACAAGAGCACAGTAGGAGATAGATTGGATTTTCAGACAGTTAGAGACTCTTCAAATATGCATTCATTTTGAAGCTTAGATGCAAGTGTATGGATCATATGGACATGAGACTTGGCTTGATTTTGTCCGTGTTGTATTCAGTGTAACTACGATCAATGTGAGTGTAGTGAGTGGTTAGATGAATGGCTTCCACAATATCTAACTCCTTTATCTCAAACAATATCCATGCCAAATGATGACATGGAAATTTCAGTTGAGTACGACCATGTTTCTGATCTTCTATAGCCAGGACATGTTTTTTTTGTTAGAGTAATTATATTTCTACACTTATTGATTAGATCACATCAGTTTAATTAATTAAGTTGTTTATTACTCTGTTTACTTAAGCTATCTCTTAGGTGCATTATAATTATAATTATATTAATTATTAATGTGTAACCTAGCTTTTACCTTCTAGGGTTTTCGTTCACCTTATAGGTTGAACTTGTAATTATTTTTTCATTATCTTGGAATACAATTTTCTCTCACACCGCTTGAGATTTTCCAAGCTCTTCCTTTTTTTCTTTTTGGCTTCTCTCCTATAATAGGTCATTTGCATGCAGGTGTTCTTGGAAAACTGTGGATTTGTCTGTCTCAAATCCTACATGGTATCAAAGCTACCCTGTTGTTGCCTGGTCTGGAGGTCTTGAAGCCGTGATTCAAGAACAAAAAACCACATCTTTTCTAGGGTTTCTTCTTCAATCTGGAAGAGGCACTTTTTTCTGAAGCACTTTGAGTGAAAACGGACACCACCATCACGCTCAGAAGGCCTGGGAGATCAATTTTACATATAAATTTTGCATTATTTGGCCATAGTAGCCTCTGAGAAAAAATTTCTCTCTCTCAATCGTACAACATGGGTTTCGAGAAAAAAAAATTAAAAATTAAAAATTTAAAAAAAAACATTTTTTAAGGTTTTTTGGGCACTGCAGGCCACATAACCTATGCTTGGCCCATGCCCGGCCTCTGTTGCGGCGCCACCAACGGCCCGCTCGGGAGCCATTGTGGCCCGACCGCCGCCCGAGCTTCGCTCTGATGCCACCTGCACCCGGTCGCCGCTCCGCCACCGCCCAGTCGCACCA
The DNA here is from genome assembly GCA_018584345.1 of Thuja plicata. Lineage (NCBI taxonomy): Eukaryota > Viridiplantae > Streptophyta > Pinopsida > Cupressales > Cupressaceae > Thuja > Thuja plicata. Next base: position 3,210,961 of record MU227276.1, read on the forward strand.
CCAGTGCACCACTCCTTTGCCCACAAGCCGCCACAGCAAGTGACATCAACAATCCGGCTACTGATGTCATTTTCTGTCATATTTTTGAATTTTTTGGCAGCTTTCAATTTTTTGACCAGATTTTTTTTTGGTGAGACGGCCAGGTGATGTGCATATGACCATCAATTTTTTCCCTAGGGAGGCGCAACGGTCATTTTCCCATCAAATTTTTCCTAGGATTGGTTTTTTTCCAAAGAGCTCAATTTCAGAGGTGTTGTTGGTTTTTTGGCCGTAACATTTGCATACGGTATCATTTTTTAGAAAATGAAATATCGTCAGAAATCTCTTTTCGAGCTGGAGATCATGATGTTAGTTTTGTTTGTGAATTCAGGGGTTTGAGTTCATAATTTTGGTGTCAAAGTAGAGGCTTCAATTTCCTCCCTCTCTACATCTAGCATCCAGGTTTTCTCCTTGTTTTTCATTCTTTCTCTAGTTATTTATTTGGTGTACATGGGATAGAATTATACATTGTGGGAGGGTGCATTTTACTTTCTGTAATTTACTTCAGAAAAGACCCTTCTTCTTTCGTCTTCATCTCTCAATGTCGGACCCCTTTTTGGCCTGGCTAACACCACATAACTATCACACCTGGCAAGCACACATGACTAGGTTGCTTATGTAACATGGATTATGGTCATGTCTAGATGAGAACCAACCTATTCTGTAGTGCCCTTTTGAGGTTCTTCAGCACATAAACAAAATGTATGAAGCCATGGGCTTGATTGCACTGAACATCTTCGATAATCTCTTATTTCACTTGGATGGTTTGAACACTCCTCAAGCTATTTGGGGCAATTTTTCATATTTTTTTGGCATAGTTAATGAATTTTGGGCACTACATCTTGATACAGAGTTGACCTCTTTGACTCCTACTAGCTTTCCCACTATTGAGGACTTCTTGATGAAGTTCAAGTCTCTGCATTCAGTTTTGCAAGGATGTGGGAGGAACAAGACAGATGATGAGTGTATCTTCCTGATACTCCCAAAGTTGAGAGGACAGTATCAGATATTTTCTTCCACTTTCTACTCCACCACGGATGCTTTGGGTGCCAAGCACACCATGCCTTCCTTCGAGACATTATGTGATCGGTTGACATGGGAACAGGCAAAGATCTAAAAGATGGATGCTTCTGGCTCTTCAAGTCAAGCATTGGTTGCTCAATCTTCACGAGGGAAACCAAAATAGAAAGCCAAACCAAAGAAATATTTAGCAAGCAGTGAGTATTCCTCCAAACTTGTACTAGAAAACTTATTCAAAACCTCCAGCTAGCCCTTCAAAGGGTAAATCTTCTTCGAAGTCTACTGAGTCTACCTTCAAGACTAAGAAGAAATCGGTTGAAACATGTAGTTTTTGTGGCAAGGATGGACATCCCATTTCTAGGTGTTGGAAACATTTGGAGGCTTTAGAGGAAGCCATGCAGGAGCATCACATTTCTTCTCCTCAGTCCACATCCTCCCCTACAGGGAAAGGTCATGCTCTTACTGCATGAGAAACGAATTCTGGGCCCACCTAGATTTTAGATTTCGGTGCCTCTCACCATTTGACTCACACTCAGAAATTGGTCACCTCACTTGCTCCTTGTGCTACTTCACAGATTATTGTGGGGAACTCATCACATCTCTCAGTTTTAGGTTATGGTTTTGTTGCATTAGCTGGGGGTTCTCTTCAGGATGTTCTTGTGTTCCCTGACATCTCGACAAACCTATTGTCCATCTATCAGATTTGTCACTCTAGCTCTGTTAAGATAGTTGACTTCTCACCACATGATGTGGTTATTTGGGACTTACATGATTCTAATTTTATTGTGGCTACTGGAAGTGTTGACTCTGCATCCTGCCTATACAAATTTGATGGATTTGAGCCTTTTGATGGTACAGGTTCCTATCTTATAGAACATGCAGATTCAGTGAGCAGACTTTGGCATGAGCATTTGGGCCATGTCAATTATAGATATCTTCAGCAGATGAGCACACAGGCACTTTTTCTTGGGCTTCCTCAGATTTCTTGCACTAATAGTGTTTTTCAGGGTTGTGTTCTTGGAAAAAAACATAGGGATCCTTTTCCTCAGGGATGAGCTAATCGTGCTTTGGCACCACTGGATTTGATTCATAGTGACCTTATGTCATTTCCTACTCCTTTTTCTGGTGCCATATATGTGCTTACTTTCATTGATGACTTCTCTAGGTGTACATGGGTGTACTTTTTGAAGTACAAGTATGATGTCTTTGATTCATTTTGAGTCTTTAAGACATTTGTGGAGAAGCAATCTGCTCTTTCTATTCGACGAATATGCACAGATAATGGGTGGGAGTATGTGAACCAAGATTTCATGGATTTTTTCTCTGAACATGGTCTTCAGCATCAGTTTTCAGTTCCCTACACCCCTCAACAGAATGGTGTGGTAGAGAGAAATAATAGAACACTTTGGGAGATGTCTAATTGGATGATTCAGTCTAGGTCCATGGATTCATCTTTTTGGGCAGAGGCAGTCAATTATGCCAAGTATATTCAGAATCAGATGCCTCACAAGGAAGTTTGACATATGACTCCTGAGGAGGCTTGGTCTCATGTCAAGCCTGATATATCTTCATTTCAATTTTTTGGTAGTGAAGCATGGGCATTTTTACATGATGCTCAGAGGAGAGAAATGGAGCAGAAGAGTTGACACCTCATTTTGTTGGCTACTGTGAGGATGTTAAGGCCTACAAGTTGTGTAATCCTAATTCTAGAGAGGTCTTGTTTCAACGGGATGTCTAATTTGATGAGTGCCTTCCTGAAGTAGATACACTGCTTCCAAAGTCTACTTCACTTACCACTACTCCCTCATCCCTTCCATATTATTTTCAGGATGATGAGGATGATGATCTTGGTGATCCCCATTTACCTCCACCATAGGATGCTCCATTGATGCCTAGATGGGCTCATGTTATAGTTGAGGCTGCAGGATCTCTGGCTGGTGACCCTTCATCTTCCCATCGCACCCGGTCTCATATTGCGGGTTCTAGCCTTCTGATTCATGCTATTTGTGGTGATCCTTAGAATTTTTCAGCAGCAACAAGACATCCTGAGTGGGATAGTGATATGGAGGAGGAGTATTCTTCTTTGATGAAGAATCATACTTGGGATCTTTGTTCTCTTCCTAAGGGAAGAAAGTTAGTGTGATGCAAGTGATTGTATTGTACTAAGTTTGTTGTTGATGGTTCTATCAATAAGTACAAGGCACATCTTGTTGCGAAGGGTTTTTCATAGGTTGAGGGTATTGATTACACTGAGATATTTTCCCCTGTCACCAAGATGAAATCTATTCACCTTGTCTTATCCCTCCACAACTTCTCACGGATGGCTCATTTTTCAGATGGATGTGAAGAGTGCATTCTTGTACAGTGATATTACTGAGGAGATTTACATGGAGCAGCCTCAAGGATTTGTGCAGGATTCCTCCTTGGTTTGCAGAATTTAGTTTTCTTTGTATGGTCTTAAACAGGCCCCTCAAGCACGATATGAGAAGATGGACTATTTTCTACTTTTCATAGGATTCACACGCTGTCATTTTAATCCTACATTCTACATTCAGCATCTTGGGGATGAGGTTTTGATCCTTGTGTTATATGTTGATGATCTTCTTGTCACCGGTAGCTCATCTTCTATGATTTAGGATGTTTAGAGTGCATTGATGGAGCAGTTTGAGATGACTGATCTTGGTCTGTTACACTACTTTCTTGGTTTGCAGATTGTTCAGCCCTCTGCAGGGATCTTCATTTACCAGCAGAAGTATACTCTTGACATGCTTCAACGCTTTGACATGATTGTTTGCAAGCCTACTCCCACACCTTTTCAGTCAGGTGTTACCCTGTCTACCTCTTTCACTTCGCCTTCAGTGGATCCTACATTTTACCAGTAGTTGGTTGGAAGTTTGTTGTACCTGACACACACTTGTCCTAATCTTTCCTTTGTAGTTGGTCTTGTCTTTCAGTTTTCACATGATCCTCATGAGAGTCACTGGCAAGCTGCCAAGTGCATTTTGAGATACATTCAGAGCACTATTTTGTATGGCATTCATTACACATTAGGGGCTCCTCATATTGTTGGCTTCACTAACTCAGATTGGGCTTGTGATGTTGACGATTAGAAGTCTACTTTTGGCTTTGTGTTTTTCCTTGGCTCTAGTCCTATCACATGGTTGTGCAAGAATTAGATTGCTCACACACTTTCATCTATAGAGGCTGAGTATAGAGCTGCAGTACATGCTAGTCAAGAGATTTTATGGCTTCGACAGTTGATTACTGAGTTTGGTTTTCCCCCTGATCATCCCACTGTTCTGTGGTGTGATAATCAGAGTGCTATTCACATTTCCTGCAACCTAGTGGAGCATTAGCGCACTAAACACATTGAGCTTCATATGCATTTCATCCATTAGTAGATTTAGTATGGTGTTCTCACTTTGGAGCACATTCCCACTGACGCACAGGTTGCTGACATCTTCACTAAACCTTTTGCATCTCCGTGCTATCTCCAGTTGTGTTCTATGCTTGGGGTGATGGAAGTTGTCCTTGGGGGGTCTTCTTGAGGCCTTCCTTCCTTCATTTATTTTTTGGCACGTTTGTTCTATCTCTTTTTGGAGAGGGGTTTTTCCCACTGGGTTTTCTCCTTTGTCTCTGTTTTACATAGATTTCCTTGTATTGAGTACCTAATCAGGCCTTGTTGTCGAGACCCATTTTCCTTCTTTCATAGTTGTGCTAGGTTAGCTTACCTCCTGATATTTGCTTAAGGTTGGGTGTTAGAGTAATTATATTTCTACACTTATTAATTAGATCACATTGGTTTAATTAATTAATTTGTTTATTACTCTGTTTACTTAAGCTATCTCTTAGGTGCATTATAATTAATATTTATATTAATTATTAATGCGCAACCTAGCTTTTACCTTTTAGGGTTTTTGTTCACCTTATAGGTTTAACTTGTAATTATTTGTTCATTATCTTGGAATACAATTTGATATCACATCGCTTAAGATTTTCCAAGCTCTGCCATTTGTCTCTTTGGCTTCTCTCCTGTAACAGGTCATTTGCATGCAGGTGTTCTTGGCAAACTATGGATTTGTCTGTCTCAAATCCTACATTTGTAGTTATTTCACCATATGGGAATGATGAGAGATCAAATTACTAGTTGGCACAATGTGTGCAGGGAAAGTAGAAGCTAGCACAACCAATGACAGATGATGATGGGTTCACGTATCCTACTATTTCAGTTGTTTTTTCCAAAACATGGTTGCAAAGATACATGGTTAGAAAGAATAGCATACGTGCATTTGAGGACCATTCTCATGTATTTGTGGCTTGTTATAGAAACAAATGTTTAGTTGTTGAAGCATCAAGAAAAACCAAATACAAAAGAAGTTTGGATAATTAGTAATTTTGATAATGAAGCAATACTAGATAAGCTTAAGCAGAGAGATGACCCTTCGGGCTTACTTGGCTAACTCATACCAAATGACTATAAGGTTTATTACATTCATTATTCTTTGATTCATTACGTTCATTATGGTTTGGTTATTTAATTGTTTTTCTCAATAAATGTATTCCTCTCATGGCTTGCAAATGTATTTGGTTACAAATATGATGGACATACAAGATTCGTGGATACTTGAGTAGCTCATACCAAATGACGGTAAGGTTCATTATTTTTAGGTTTATCATGTTCTTTGGTTCATTAATAGTTTTGGTCAATACACTTAGTCTTCTTGTGGCTTGGGAATGCAGGGATTACAAATATGATGGACGTGTGAGATTCAACTACCATGCTTTGGAGTTTATCTTACTTTCATTATTCATTTGTACATTTAGTTAGTATTCTTTCTTTAATATTGATATTGTGTACACTATTTCATTGTAGGTGTCTTCGAGAGTACCAGTGGTTGGACATATACATTACATAGCACACATATCATAAACAAATGTGTTACTTGTGTATCTAGGATTTTTTATAGCATCGTTATATTTTTACATGATGTATTTGTATTAATGATATCGATGCATTTGTACATGACGACGTGGGCAAGCATAAGGACATGAGTATCTAGGATTTTTGTACTGCATTGGTGTATTTGTACATCATGTAGTTCAATTGATGATCTATATGATGTATATGTACATGAGGACATGGGAAATCATAAGGAAATGAGTATCTAGGATTCTTTGTTAGTATTGATGTATTTGTGCATGGTGTAGTTGTATTGATGATATACAATGTATTTGTACACAAGGAGATGAGAAAGCATAAAGCCATCAATATCTAGGGTTTTTTGATAGCATTGATGTATTTTTACATGATGTAGTTATAATGATGATATACGATGTATTTGTACATGAGGACACGAACAAGCATAAGGACATGAGTATCTAGAAATATTTTATAGCATTGGTGCATTTGTACATAATGTAGTTGTTTTATGATATATGATATATTTGTACATGAGGGCATGAGTATCAAGGGTTCTTTGATCGTATTGATTTATTTGTACATGATGTATTTGTATTGATAATATATAATTTATTTGTACATGAGGACATGGGAAATCATAAGGCCATGATGATGCAGATGAGTCTTGGGTCTTGAAACAAATTAGTTTTATAAGATGTCTTTTAGGCTCTTTGAACTATCCAATGGTTCTTTATTTTTTTCTACTTCTCCACCTTCCCAAGGTGATCAAGGACTTGTATTAGGGCTCCTTACAAGGCCTTTCTTCCAAAATAATCCTTAATTATCCAAGGAGATCTAATCTCCTTCTCTAAGAGCCTTTTCCTTTACTTCCTCTATCAAGCACCCAAACCCTTGCACTTAGGATCTTCCCATTGACTTGTAGTAGGCCATGTGTGAATGTGTTTCACCTTAGTGCCACTATATTTCATTCTCCTAATCCCTTTATTTCTAGTCCAAGAACCCCACAATTCGATCTTGTAGGAAACATGCCTAATAGAGACCTAATTGAATTAGCCCTTCATGAGTTTTGAGCTATCTTTCTCAAAATTTTCAAATAACCCTAACATATATTACCAGTTTTGGATACCCTTTATCCTCCTTCTTTAAATACTAAAAAATGGGTTATGGGTTCCTTGTTTGGTTAGGACAACTCATAGGTGTCCAAATTAGGTCTTCCTAGGTCTTAACCAGCCTATGTCAAAGATCAAACAAAATTATTCACCATTCGATTAGGATAATTCCACAAAAACTTGGATTAGGTTTGTATGACCTCAAATATTCCTTCCATGCACATCTATCACACCCACACACCTGCATTTGCACATTCTATTCACTGTTTCCTCACATCAGGCTTGTCACATTTATTATTCCAAGCGTAGGGCTTCATGGGAAAAATGGTGTTTCTGCTTCCACTACACTATCACCTACAAAATCTACTAAAATACAACATATTCTAAAATTACCCAAAGATTCATAGTATTCCCATGGTGGAATGTCATAATTTAGGGCCTTTTGCATGCAACCCCTCTGCTGAAGGATTTAGAGACCCGTTTGGAATCAAACTAACACAACTCCTATCTATGAATACTTCAGGACTTCAAATAAAATGAAAAGGAAAGTTAAAAGATCATATTATACTACCATACTCTGAAATTACTTACACCAATCCGTATAGAGCCGTACACTACTCTGAAAACAACAAATTAACAAAGAAAAACACAGTAACAGTGGATCAAAAACTTAACTTTCATTCCTAAACTTTCAAAAATCTCTACAAATTGGTTCCAAGGCCTTTTAAAATCCCTTGGAGAAGTTCCAACCACCTCCAACGACCCATGGAACTGTCGAGCACAATTATGGAAAAGTTACTCACAAAATGTTGCAAAGTTGTACTTTGCAACTTTTACATCTTTTGCAAATTTGCATATTTGAACAATATTTTGAAATTAATGAGATCCCAACCTACACTAAACACTCAAAAATTATCCCTAAACAAATTAGGTAGCCTCCTGAACCTTGGACATGACTTGACCATGAAGGACTGCACTAGAGTTTATAGCATTGCCATGTGGCTTATTCATAATACAACAAAAATGATGGACCTTATAGGTCATCAAACACCAACCTATAATATATTTCCTTAAGGCTTACAAGACATGATTAAATTGCCTTCAAGGTTTAGAAAACATGATTGTGGCTCATTAACCACTTGTGCCACTGCACCATACTCCCGGGGTAGAAGAAAACTCAAGTCTCTTGAGTTAGAAATTCTTACACAGTTGTACCTTCAAAATTAGATTGGGCTCAGAACCAGCTTTCTGACGATATCTCATTTGGCAAAAAAATTCCTTTTTTTCTCCAGATATGAGAAAAAGACCAACAATACCCCTGGGTAAAAGCACAATAATTTGTCACCCTTTTATAAAGGAAAAGGCTAACAAAATCAAAGTTGTTCAACTTCAATAGTATAAAAGTAACATTTATGTTTGGAATTTGAAGATTATGTAAAGATGATTTTTCAATTACTCAAAAATGCTGAAAATTAGGGGTCTAGTTCCCACCAAAAAATTATATGTAAATAACCATTTTTTCCCCTTTATTCAAAATATGTTATAGATGACATATATATCTAGTGCATGAAGAAATAAAAATTGGTTTGTGACCTATATTTTCTCTTTTATAACAATTCAAATTCAAACTCACCTGAAATCGACAATTTCATCTCCCGCCAAATTTTTCATAAAACATATATCCCAATCAAAAAGGGAATATATATTCTTAAAGAGGACTTGCTCCTCTAGTGCACCATATGTTTTTCAAATTTATTTAATATGATTTACTATTTTTTTCTTTCTCCGAATCAACATCTTCTTGATTGTTAAAATACCTACTTGCAATATTTTTAATTATAATATACTATGTCTAATTAAAACACTATAAAATGTATATGAGGATATTCTTGACTCTGATCTCTACAAAAGGGTATTTTTGTATTTTTTTTAAAATATCATTAAAAAGACAAAGAGTTATTGAAACATCACTTTTCTGAAATAAATTTTTTTCTATCGTAATTGGACTCAAAGTGGTATAAAACATGCATTTAATAGATATTTCCAATTGAAAAAGTTAAATCACTTATCTAACTTATCTAGAATGAATCTAGCTAGACCATATGTTTGACAAAAATTAATTTTTAGTTAGAAATGCTAAAATTCAGCTATGCTAATAAGTTAGCCTAAAAGGTGACACCTGATTGTGCTTTTACCCCCTAGAAAGAAAGAAATGAGAGCCTGGTGGTTGTGCAATGTCTCCCACGGTGGCGGTGGTGTGGTGGTGGCAAAAACTGGTGGCAAGCAGCGGAATCCAGTGGCAAAAACCAGTGGCAAGCAGTGAAATCCAGTGGCGGAGGGGTTGAGTCACTTGGTTGGAGGAGCGATGTTGGTTCTCGCTGAGCTCGTAGCTCAGCCAAACACGTATCTCACCAAGCATGCAGCTTGTCGAGACTGCAGCTCAAGCACAACTGTAGCTTGGCGGAGCCCGGTGGTGGTGGGCCCCACAAAAACCTCTTTTTTAATTTAGTTTTTTGGATTTACAACTGTGCCTTGATTTTTGTGCCCAAAATTGGGGCACATACAAAACAAATTGCCTTAGATGACAACTTTATCCAAATGGGATGTTCCTTATATAAAACTGGGGGTTTTGGGTCCTTTTGAACTCAACCATGATATCATTTTTTACCCAAAGTGCTCCAAAAAATAACTCCCCCCCGCAATCCACCAAAATCTGAGATAAAAACCTCTCAAAAAACACAGATCTGAAGAACAAAGCCAAATCTATCATGAAGAGAACAGGGGCATGAAGATCTGGAGCTCTGATACCATATTGGAATTGGGGAAAAACTATCAACCCTACAACTCCCAAGAATCACCTGCATGCAAACACATGACATAGAAAGATAAGCAAAAGCTATGGAGGCCAGAAATAACAAATCTGTGAAAGAGGAAACATCCTCAATTGATTCAATAATAATGGAATGGAATTACAAAATACAAAGAGATCAATCCTTATAAAGGAGATCAAACACCAAAAGGTGGAGAAACCTAGGTTGCATGAATAATTAATTATAACATGCCTAAAGTTTAGCCTAAGTAAACTAGAGATAAAAAGGTGACTTAATAATTAAATGAATAATGATTTAATTAGTAAGTGAAAATACCTTTTTACTCTAACATAATGAATACCTAATCTATGAATACATATAAATAATTGTGAAAGAATCAAAATATTTCCTTAAAATGGTACATTCACTGCTTAACTAGGATAAATCAATCACTCAGAGATCACATATTTGTTAACTATTAGGTTGCATATGGATTTGGTAATAGGATTCAAATATTTCTAAGTTAATTCCAACTGATACTTGAATACATCATTGCTTGCCAACTCTGTGACAAAAAAGTCTATGAGCTAAAATTGAAAAAAAAAATTCATTGCAAGTTTATTGTAATATCAATTTAATTACCAATTTTCCTTCTTAAAAACAAATTTCAGTCCATGAAATAAGGCCTCGTATTCAAGGACAATTAGTTTTGCAATAGAAATATAATCTAAAAATTGCAAGATAAGATATCCCTCCATGACTAATTAAATCAAACCCTTTGATGCTCCCTTATTTTGATTTTGATACATCGAACTTTAGCGTAAAAAAAAAATTTATCTTGCTATGATACCACTATTATTTTTAATAAACTCATATGAGCATGCTATAATCCTTTTTTCCATTTTTAAATAAATATTTACCCATGCAATCTTCTTACTTTTAGATTTAGCAAAACGTTCATAATTTCCTACCTTAGTTGCCATGTCACTAACCCAAAGAGTGATAATTCCAACCTACTAATACTCTTTGTAATATTTAGGTGAGTGTTTCTAACTACTTTTTATTCCATTGCTTTTAATTATCACACCCTGGTAATAAATCCTAACACCCACTTCCAAAACTTAAGAAAACAAACAAAACATATAAAAAAAAATTTACAAGTTCAAAATTTCAACATATACATAATGTTTTTATTCATCAAAAGCCTCATACTGACATATTAAGAAACCACTTAAGACTACAAGAAAATTATTTTCAAAGATTACAAAACCAAAGTAATTAACACATTCAACACAACATGTGTGGATACACCAAAATAGAAATCTATTATTATTCTTATTAATTGTTCGAATATGGTTGTTTTAAGAAAAAGTGATTAACTAAACTAGGGATGTATATGGTTGTGTTGTATGGTTATCTTACCCTAGAGTCACATTTTATTTGTTTGATAGAAACCATGTGTATTGACCTACATGTGTTCCTATAATAACATTCAAGTGTCAAATTCAATCTGTTAATTAGTCGATAGGCTATTTTTGGGAGCTTGCTCCCTGAAAAATTATTTTTTTATCAGAAAATTGTCAGCCCTTGACTGACATTTTTTTTCCGATTATGCAGATCTTTTTGCACAAATTTCTATTAAAAAAATATTAATATTTTAGAAAGTACTATTATGAGTTAAATTTACTTCATTCTGGCTATTACCAATTTTAATTCCTAGCTTTATGGTATTTTGGTTTGCATGTGATTTATTCTCTAATCTTACTTTATGGTCTTTTGGTTTGCATGTGATTTAATATCTAATCTTTCTTTTAACCTGCATAAAAAATAGGAGAAAACCATTATTTCCAAGTGTGCAAAATATATTTTGAATGTTCGTTCTATTTATTTTCTTACGATATATTTGTATATACCTTCATATCTTTTCCAGTATAAATTTGGTTGGCGCTTCTCAATTAATTTGGTAATTCTGATTTCTCTTGGGTTCTGCAAGTAGAGATCAAGTTTGATTTGGATTAAGCAACACAAATGATGCATCCATAATGGAACAATCTTAGATTTAGAATTACTTTTAATTTTTAGATTTGGTATTAGTATTGTTGATTAGTTAGATTAGCTTTTTAATTTATAACAATTTGTAATCTAGATTGGTTTTGTTTTAATTTAGATTAATTTTTGTTGTTAATATAAATTATTAATTTAGGTTAGATTTGATTATTAATTTAAGTTATTTTTTTATTATTTATTAAGTTGATAGGTTATTTTTAAAAAAAAAAATTCTTTGGTTGTGTCAATTTACTAGATACTACAATTGTTGATATCAAAAATATCATATTGTTCTCATTTTGTATTATTTGTCTTACATCGATGTTATTGTGATTATTTTGGTCATATATAATTTTTTAACAATCTAATTTTCTATTAATAATTAATGATCATTTCACATTTTAAAAAATCTAAGTTCCTATGGTGCACCGTTGCATGGACTGCTAGCTTAAAATACTTATATATACACACCAAGGGTAGAAAGTTCAAACGATACTAAATTTCATCGTCTTTGCATATAGGTCTAGACGAAATATATTCTCCAGAATTTGTCTCAAAAAATTAGTAACAATAACAGACAAGTTCTATTGGATAACGGTTTAAAATGGGAATTTCAATTGAGATAAATTATATAAGCTAAAAATATGAATAGAATTAAATTTGTGATAATTATTTTAGGTCTATATCATAAATTTTCATCTTGATCCTATCATGATAAAGGATTATGCAACTAGAACAAATAATTGGTGATTAAATCAACTCACTTTCATCCATAGTAATCATTGTTTGACTATTTAGAATGGAAAACTCAAATAATTAATAAAAAAGGCTTACCTTAGCATCTCAACAAGCTCATTACCTTGTCTATGCTGGGAATTACATTAATTGTAGATGTGTGGAAAAGAAATATTTACAAGTAGTTGAATGTTTGTTGATGTTACATGGACAGTTTTAAGTTCTAGTTTGTTTATGCAAAGTTGGGAGCACATGAGAAGGGTATGGACTTGCATCAAAGCATAATGCTAAGATTTTTTTTATCGTATCAAACTCCTGCTCAGTAAGCTCATTAGTCCTAACCAAAAGGAATTTGTCCCTTGCAAGAAAATCATGGATACGGCCATCACTACCCATGAGATCCTGCACTCCATGGACCATAGCAAGGTGGCAGGAATGGCTTTCAAACTTCATATTTCTAAAGCCTACAACAAGATCAATTGGAACTTCCTATGCAAGGTGTTAGCTTCTTTTGGTTTCTCTCAAGATTTCATTGCTTTTATCAGGGCTTGTGTGGAGACTGTTAGATTCTCGATGATGCTGAATGGAAAACCTAGTGCCAAATTTTCCCTAGGAAAATTTCTACGCCAAGGGGATCCCCTATCTCCTTACCTCTTCATTCTTTTGGAAAATGTCGTCAAATGCAACATGATGCATTTTTCTCAATCAAGGAGTATCGAGGGGATTAAATCGGCCACTATCCTCCCCCCTCGATCCTCCAGCAGTTCGTGGATGACACCTTCTTCTTTGGTGTCTCTTTGGTAAGGGAAGCTTGTATGTGGAAACTATTGCTTGATGATTATGCTACTGCTTCTGGTCAACACATCAACTACCAAAAAAAAACATAATGTTCTTCTTTAATAAGGAACCTTTGGTCTGTTGGAGCTCTAAATTTTTGGCAAAATTTGGAGTCCTATATAGTGATAAAACTCTAAAAAATGGCATCCTAACCTCCATGCCTAATAAATTGATGATATTATGGATTACACGAAATGGGATAAAAAAAATATATTAATTTTCAATTAAAATTTGAGGGATTAAGGAAGGAAGCTCTGTTATAGGAACAGTCAAAATTTTGTAAGCGAAGGTTTCAGAGATGCTGGAATTTCAACCTGCTGTAAAGATGATGTCGACATAGAATGAAAAAAATCAAACATTGAAAATCTAAAACAAACCCAGTTCAGAAAATCAAATTTCCTATCTCTAGTAAAAAATTTATGTTCCTACAATCTGTTTTGGATTTTCGGCCAAAGACAAATCTAAAAGATACGTAATTATTAGTTTGTTTGTTGATTAATTTTTTAGTTTTTAAATTTTAACATAGGGTGGTGTCTCTTCACCCTAAAGGGGTGTGAAAACCATTAATCCACATATATATGTGGTGTAAAATGTAAAAAAATAGAAATACGGTAAGATACAATACAATACATATTTTCATAGGATAGAATTTGATCACAACTGCAACATGGACTCTGATGTACTATTTTTTCAACATTAATAAAGAGATAAGTGCTTTTTCTCTCACCTACGGTAATAATTTTCAATTCTTTTCAGTTAGTCTCTCAGATAAATCTATTTAGATAGATTATTTCATTGTGTTGAATTCTCATGTTATTTGTAATTTGAAATATATATACAGTTTGATCATCAGTTGAAAGGTGTGGTTGACAAACTTTCCTCTATTCTATTGGTCTCCCAAAGACAGAGTTAAATTCAGTAGAACTAACTATATAATCTGGTTTCAATTATAATTCATGTAGAAGCCATTGAAATGATGGTCTTGTTATATACAAGTTATTAAAACTTTCTTTGAGGTGTACATAGGATTGATATAGAATTGACTCTATTGCCCAAGTAGGAGCAAGGCACTGGTCTTATCAATAATTGGAATATAGTCATTCAGTTCATTGTTCAAAGTTTGTGATATTTTATTCCTTTGATCTACTTCATTTTATATACCTTTTATCAAAGATTTACTACTAATCAAAGCATTTCAGTTTTTTCAACATTCAATATACTATTGATTGAGATACTTACAATTTGATTCCTCTCAAGTTTATTTGCCACCTTGAGAGAATCCACAATTTTTATATTCAGTTATCTACTATAAAAAGCCTTTGAACCTATAGATTTGGTTAAGGAACAGGCCTACTAGCCTTGGCTTTGCAGAGCTAGAATTGCAGAAGTTCAAACCTCCATCTAGTTGAACTTGTTAGTTGGCAAAAAAAATTGGGTTTCCCAGAATTAGATTGGCAAGTCCATAAGAAATCCAAACCATCATTTTTGGGCACCAACACCGTCCAGGATAAAATTCTGTAAATTTTTTATTGCAAGGTTGATGCTCTTCCTACTACTTACCTTGGGCTTCCCTTAACTGTCAAAGATGTGAAGAATGATTTCTGGTGTTCTATTCTTGAAAGAACCCAAAGGAAACTTGTGGGTTGGATGGGAAAGCTCCTCAGCAGTGTTGGTAAACTCCAAATCCTTACTCCTTCTTTGCAAGGCATTCCTGTGTATTTTCTATCTATTTTCAAAATTTAAGGTTTTATGGCTGACAAACTAGAAAAAAAATCCAACACACCTTCCTCTAGTCTGGTTGTGAGGAAAATAAGAGACTCCCTCTCGTCAACCAGGATAAGATATGTCTTCCTGAAGACCTGGGTGGCCTGGCGCTTAGGAAAATTTTGAACCTTAAAAAATATTTTTTGTCTAAGGTGGCATGGTCCATGATCCTAGGTTCCTCAGAATGGTGCAAAATTATGGAGGCCAAATACCTGGATTGCGGCCGCTTTTGCAAGCTTTTTATGGAGCATGGTCACCCACAAGGCTCCAAAATTTGGAATAGCATCCTCAAGTGTAGGGGTACTCTAGAAAAGGGTTTCATATGGAAATTGGGGAATGGTGAGGACATTCATTTTTGGGAGGACCCTTGGCTGCCTAACATAACTCTGGGGTCCTCAAGATTCTCTCTTTTAAGGAATATTCTATCCCTCAAAAATGGTTCCCTAGTCTCCAACTATATCAGTGATAGAAAATGGAGGGATCTCCTTCCTCATCTGCAGAACCAACCTTTCCTTCTAACTCTTTCCACCAAGCTTTGTGAGTTGCTATACAAATTTTGCATTTTTATAGTTAACCGACCCGACAGAATTATATGGGATGCACCCAATATGGGGGATTTTTTGTCAAATCTGCCTATAATCTGTTAAACAAGGAGGTTTTAAACAACTCATGCTGGAAGTAGATTTGGAAATCACAACTAATCCCTAAGGTGAACTTCTTCTGGTGGATTGTGCTCTATGGTAAAATCCTTACCCTTGACAACCTGATTAAGAGGGGCTTCAGCATTGCTAATTTAGATGTTGTCTATGCAAGAAGGAGGAGGAAAATATCAATCACATCTTACTACACTATGAGTTTACTTCTGAGGTCTAGCAGTTGATCATCCCTCATCTTTATCTATATTGGGGCCTCTAATAGGGACATCCATGATTGGGCTAATGATTGGTACTCTCCTTCCCAACACCCTCTGATTATGCTTCCGTGGAACCAAATCCCTCCTATCTTCTTATGGGATCTATGGAAGGAACGTAATAACAGGATCTTCATGGAAAAATAGCTCTCCCATACTGAGGTCTTCCACCTTAGACTCAAGTTGCTGCAGGATAATTTGATGGTATCCCACTGGAGGAGCCCAACCTTCCCCCCCTCAGAATTTGAATGTAGGCTTGCTAAGAGTTGGGGGATCGACAAAGGCTTCAATAAATTTGATACCACAAAATTCAACATTAGAAAGAATACTATATGGTCTCCATCGGTTCCTTTGTGGCACAAACTTAATTTTGATAGTTTTTCTTGTAGAGGGCTACAGGTTGGAGGTGGTGTTATTTAGGATCATGGGGGAAGCTTGGTGGCTTCTTTCATTGGCCCCCTTCACAACCACACTATTAACCAGGCTGAGGATATGGCCCTCCTTTGGGGCCTTAATTTTTTCTTAAGTCTCTGGTGCACCAAACTTGAATTGAGGGGGACTCCAAAATCATCATTGATGCGGTGTAGGGCAATGCCAAGGAAGATTGGAAAGTGGATCTCATCCTATTGGATATCAGAGGTTTAATTAGCAGACTTCACATGGTCAATATTAGGCACACCTATAGGGAAGGTAACGTATTTGTGGAATCCATGGCTACTACTGGTCTGCTACTCAATGGACTACATTGTTGGAGGGTTGCTAGTCAGCTCCCAAAATCTATTCAAGACCTACTTGGCAGGGAAAGTAGTGATGTCATCATCGTTCATCATGATGTTTGAAAACTGGTTATGGGTTTGGGTGTCAAAGGCTTGGCCAACTTGCTCGTACTCTCTTTCCTGTTGTGCCAATTTTGTTTTGATATGCCACATGGCATATAATAAAGGTTTCTTATTTTTAACTCGGTGGTTGACGTCGCCCACCTCTATTATGTTACCTTTTTTGTGTCATTATTTCATTAAATGGGGTATCTGGCAAGTGCAATTTACAGAAATTTTTCATAGATTTAGGATGGATTGTATTAATGACCTTCACAATTTACAATGCCACTCCCACGTGTTTGTGGCTCTGGCGGTGATTTATGTCATGCAGAGTAATTATTACCCTAATTATGGGTCTTTATGGGTCACGATTACTTCTAATCGAAGAAACAAATTTTATCTTATCATTTTTTGCATTTTCTTGGTGAT
Organism: Thuja plicata; assembly: GCA_018584345.1. Classification (NCBI taxonomy): domain Eukaryota; kingdom Viridiplantae; phylum Streptophyta; class Pinopsida; order Cupressales; family Cupressaceae; genus Thuja; species Thuja plicata. The sequence goes on from MU227276.1 coordinate 3,228,399, forward strand.
TCGCCTGTGTTATTGTAAGTGTCAGGTCTCTGGTTTTTTAATCACTTTGGTTACGCATGACATTTCTTCGGCTAGCCACATTCTCTATGGGTGGGTGCCCTTGTTGATTTTTCTCTACAGCCTATAAATGGGAGGAGACAGATACAGAGTGGAGCTAGATAATATTGAGGAGGAATTTTCCTCTGACCCGATGGTCATGTACTTCTGTAAAGAGGGTGGGATCCTTCCATTCATGAAGAATTTGACGGGTCATGATGAGATGATCTCCAAGCAGTTTGCTAGAACCTCGAATGAGAGGAGGGTTACTATTAATGGTATCTCATTTGAGATCAATGAAGAAGTTGTCAGCAAAGCCACGGGTATGCCTACCACTGGGAAAATATGGTAAAAGGCTACCAAAACCTAGGCTAAAATAGATTTTGTTCAATTTTTCACAGCCCTAAGGAGAGCCTTGTTTCTAAAAATGGGGGTTACAGTATTTAGGACCTCCTAGATTTATGGTCAAAAATTTCCAAGTTGGTCATCAAATACTTCATGCTGGAGGGACAGTATTTTTGGAAACACTGAGAGGGGGGGTGAATCAGTGTTTAGCTAATTATTCAAATTTAGCAACTTTAAACATAAATCAATTATATATCACTTAAAGCTTAACACAAGATCACATAACACATAATATGATTATGGGGAAACCTTGATTAGAGGAAACCCCGGTGGGAATTAGTACCCACAAATATTTCACTAGTATAAAGAACCTATTAAAGTTCCTTTGCCCTATTAGGAGCAGTCTTTACAATGCAAGTACAATGACCTGGTTAAAGGTCTGACCCTGTTAGGAGTCTTTTACAAATAACCCTATTAGGGGTGAGGACTCACTTTCTAAGAGCTCACTACTCAATGAGAAAGAAGGCTACAACCTCCTGAGAATAGATATGCACTATATCCAAAACTGAACTATTGTATATGACATAGATGTCTGATCAGTTCCAGTTATGCACTTATGCTCTTATCTTCTTTAGGGGTTCTATCTCATGCTAACATATTTACACTGCTCTGCTCTTCTTATATCTTTGACACATTCTAATACAAAATTGCATGTCATATATATATATATATATATATA
>MU227276.1:3233442-3245677 GCA_018584345.1 Thuja plicata
ATATCATCACCAATTCCTATATAATAAACCCTTCATAACCATTTGAAGGATCTAGGATTTCAAGCTCTCGTGCACCATTACTCCGTCAGTTTGGTTCTAGCATTCAAGCCATCTTGCGATCACACACTCATTTCAATTAGAAAATTCTTGACACTTCTCAAGTCACAGACATTGCCCCGCCAATATTGAGCATCAGGAACAATGTTTTGGAAGGAGTAGAGAGAAACAATAGAAGCTTCAAGCATCATGGGGTTTGTATTTATTTGTTTTCCTTTCTCTTGCTTGTACATTTTATTGATTACGTTTCTAGTATTCATTTTAGAAGTTATTATGTACTTGGTTTATATCACTTGTGAAACCTTTGCTACTAACCCTTGCCTTTGGAAAGCTTGGGAAACCATGAATCACAGAAGAGAGGCATACATTTTGGTGAACCTGACATGAACAAATAGCCCAAATATCTCTTGCAGACAAAAAATCAGATTGATCAACCACGGTCGTACAGTCATAAATTTAAAAATCTAACTTTTCTTCGACATTTGTATTATTTCACAGTTGCTGGTATTTTACTACAATCGACTAAACTGTGTCACAATCGACTGGTTTAATACCGCAATTGATTGTAGGCTTTCACAGTATTATTCTTTCTTTTTCTATCTCTTTCTTCTGGTACTTTGCTGTAATTGCTTGATCTGTGCCGCAGTCGTCAATATTTTGCAGCATTTTCCTGATCCGTGCCACAATCAATAGTGCTTTACCGCAATCGCCAGATAGTTTTTGCACTTGCCAGTACTTTTCCACAATCGCACGAAATATTGCAATATCAGATCCAATCCTCTGTACATCTGTTTCTAAACTGACAGTTTTTTTCAGTTTTCTGTGTAAGGCTGGATAAATCACCAAGAACAAAGAAGGGTAAGTTGTGGGTAAGTGTCATTCATTGTTGTAAAGTTACGTATATTCTCATTTTACAATAATTATTTTCGATACTAACCTGTCTAAACAAAGCAAATTAAAAGGAATTCACTTGTCAAATTTGGGTTTAAAAAGAACAGTGTTTGTCCAAACATCTCATTTTTCACATTTGGGATTTGGTCTTAAAATTGACGTGAGGATTAAAACTAAACAAAGGCAAAAATTATCTCAAATTTGGTGCATTAAAATTGAACAAGATATCAACACCTACTTTTGGGCTTAAAATTGAACATTGGTGCTTGTATGGTGGTGTGGTTTAGTTCACATTTCAAAATTTGGAGTTTAATCGATTTACCTCGTGTTTGGAGTTTTGGGTGCACTTGCACAAACTGTTTAGATTACAAACCTTTGTAATTTTTTAGAAAGGCATGTCCGGGGAATGCGCTTCTTCCTCAAAGGATGACCTTAAACCGGTAATCCTTTCAATTGGTATATAAACAAGGCACGAACCAAAGTTTCATCTTATCTAGCCAAGCTTGGGCGAGGCGTGTTGATAATAGTCTGGATCGGGTGAATATCCCTAAGGAGCTAGTGTGGTCAACTAGGCTCTTAAGTGAGTCACACACATACAAACTGATTGGAGAGACACCAAAGACCCTTACTACAATCTTGATTAATTAGAGGCCAACCCATTTTACCTCCGAACAGGCACCTTATTATAGTGCAAGGGGTTGCAGAATTTCCCCCCAAGATTCTCAACATATGTGTCCCATGGTATTTGTGTAGTGAAAGAGATCTTCACTTCATGGCAACAATACCTGGAAATAGCAAAAACATGGTCACCTACATCGTGGATCTTCGTGTCCTAGTAGCATGACAATTGTTGTGTGAGCTAATGGATATTCAAGTATTGGGCCTATAACATTGTATTCTGAAGCCATTGACCTAGATTAATATGATTGTTCATTGTTGAGACCTCATGATAACCTTGCAGCTTGAAAAATTTGTAGAACATACACAATTTTAGTCTTTATTGTTCAAAACACAGTGTCTATATTGTGCTTGTTTCTTTGATCAGTTTCTGAAAATGCAAAACAAAACATCAAAACTATCAAAATGAGTCAAACATGTTAAAGTCTAGGGTTGTCAACGTCAACTTTCTTGCAAATCAGAAGCACTGTTCCAACAATTCAAAAATTATCAAGCAGTGATACTTAACCTCTAGTCTTTTTTGTAGACTATTCCTCTTTTACCGCAATTTCCCACATTGTGCCACAATTGAAGGAAATCTGCCACAATTGACTTTTTTATTGTCACAATCATCGTGTTTATCACCACAATCGGTGATAAACTATCATAATTGACCACTTACTTTACCTCAATTGGTGAAGTTGTACTGCAATTGACTAGAGATACATTATTCCTATTTTTACCTAAAATCTTGAAAGAATTCTTCATTTGGTGTCCAAAACTAGTGTCTATCCCAGGAAAAAGTGAAGAACATTGTGTGAATCTCTAAACATTAAAGACTATCCTTTCTTTGTAAAGCACGATTATTGTCAAAAAAATTATTAGTTCAAAATCTCAGACTCGAAATACCTTGATCTCATCATATCAAACATCATCATGTTTATCAAAGTGACTTTATCCAAGGCAAAGGTCGGAAAATCTTATCTTTTTATCACCACTTGGAGATCAATTTATATCAAAATCTTTCCTTAGAATTACCCTTGTCCAAAACATAACTCGGACTACCTCAGGAAGGATCTTCTTCCTTGTTTTCTTTATATCACTTGTTTTAGTTACAAAACTTGGACCGCAATATGTCTCAAACACCTCATGAAGGGCCTTACACAAGGTCTAAGGCTAGAACTCAACCTGATGAGTCATATATCAACTGTTTCCCTGCTTGGGAAATAAAGTAAGAGAACGATCCCTTCATGAACACTAGTTCTGCTCTATTCATTAAAAATCCCCGTGGGGCATCTTTTTTCCAAGATATCATAGAAGAAGAGCTTGAAGATGTGGAGCAAGATGCTTACTCCACAAAATTTGTAGACGTTGTTGTAGAGAGGAACCCTAAATGTTACTTAGCCATGCTAATAAAGAAGGGAGTCAAACTCCCCGCTGAATTTAGTGTATCAACTATATGGCCCGAAAACCATTTCGCTGGTCAAAACACTACTCAGTCTCCTGAGATGCTACCTATTGTGTCTCCAATCTTTCCACCATTGATCTTGCCTACATTGGCATAGACTATATCTGGTCAAACCAAGGACCCAACCAAGGCCAGCACATCTTCCACTCAAAGCATGACAAGCTCACAACTAAGTCCACCCATGGTCACTAGTATGCCTCCACCTTTGGTCTCATGGCCAAGACAATCAAGCTCTCATGCTATGCCTTCCATCCAACCAAAAACCAACTATTCTGAAATAATGTCGCTACTGCAGTCAATTCACACTAGTCATGGGATCAATACGTCATGCCCATAGGGATCCATCTCTGTAGGAATGACTTATAGTCAAGGCCTGCCCAAGGCTGCATCTTTTCCCATTCGGACATCAATCCAACCTCCACAACAACAACCCCAGCTTTAGCTGCCTCAAACCCAACCTTTGCAACAGTAACCCCAGCTTTAGTTACCTCAAATCCAACCTCCACAACAACAACCCTAGCTTTAGTTGCCTCAAATCCCACCTCAGCAATAGCAACCCTAGTTTCAACCCCAACCTCAATAGTAGCAATACCAACCCCAGTAGTATCAACCCCATTTTCAATCATAACAACAAACACATCAAAACCCACCATGGGCCACCCATATCCCCCCATTTACAAATCACTTGGTGGGGAATCAATATTAAGTCCCTAGGATGAAATCCTATGTTCCTACTCAAGGGACACAGAGGTGCAGCCTCATACCCACCATAGCATAGAGGAATGTCCACACACACTAGCCTCAGTACCAAATGGACATGTTAATGCAACAAATGCAAACCCTTCAAACCCAAATGATGGATATGTAAAATTAGGGTCAAACTAAATCCTATACCGTAAAGTATTTATACCCATACCCCTTTGACCATTCTCTCCACATGTCTCCATTCCCAAATCACTTCTCGGTACCAAAATTCAACAAATATAGGGGTAGTAGCAACCCTATTGAACATATCTGAGAGTTTTTTACTAGTTGCATCAAATTCACCCATGATGAGACATATCTAATGCAACTATTCCCACAAAGCTTGGTTAGACCAGCAATGGAATGGTTCTCGCATTTACCTCATGGCATTCAGTCTTGGGGTGAACTGGCTGAAATTTTCATAGCTCACTTCCATCATAGCATCAAGCACAAGGTCAGCATCAAGGACCTTTGCAATATCAAATAGAAGGATGGAGAGTCTTTTGTGAAATTCCTATAGAGATGGAGGAATATGGAAAACTGCATAACATATGATGTGCTCGAATAAGACTTGATAGTCATGTTTGTTGACAATCTAATTCTAGACATGTCATTCACAACAGAGTTACAGTTGGCTCTGAACTTCACACAACTCATCAAAAGAGGGGTTAATTGTGAGAAGAACTTAGTCAAATGAGGAATCCTTGTAGATCCCACATAAATGAATACGAATAAGAATGCAATGGACAAAGCTAAGGGGTGAAACAACAACAAGAATGTCACTAGAGATGGTGTCATCGATGTGAAGACAGTCAACTACACACAACCCAAGGTGTCACTGCACGGCGCACGTATGGCCAACCAAAAACTCACAGGGACCACTCAACAAGCATACATCCAAAACCAACCTCCTCATGTACAAGCAGTTGTTGTGTCAAACAATCAACAATAGAATCAACGTAGACCACGGTTCCAATTCCAGCAATGAGATTTCACACCATTAGGAGAGCCGATAGAATCAGCTTTATGCAAGTTGATAGAATCAAACACTATCACTCTCCCATAAATCAAGAACTTTGAACAGGATGAAAACAAACCGAGGTGGTATAATTACAAAGAATTTTGTGAGTTCCATTGGGTAAAAGAACATAAAACATCCAACTGTTACCGATTGAAACATAATATCCAAGACCTGATTGACATAGGGATCATCGATGTGACAAATACCCAAACCAAAGGTACAACAGATCACACTATTTTCAATGACACCTTTAATGATCACAACAAGGGAAAAGCTTCCAGGTCTGGTGGACCAACAAAACAAGTCAACTATACATATGCCAACAGTGATAATACTATCAATTGCCTCAATCCTTCAGATAGCCATGTGGCTATGATCACTATCAAAAACCAAGGTAATAAATGTGCTATAACAATGTGTCATGCCAGAGTCATCTTGCAAGGAGTACCATCCTCATCTACTACATCTGCCAATCCTATAGCAAACTCAGATCCACAAACAAGCATAGTGGACCAACTAAAGCACACACCTGCCCAGATGTCCATGTTTGACCTATTGTGCATATCTCCATAGCATAAAATAGCACTTGACCAAGCCCTTCAGAATGTAGTTGTCCCAAGGGACATAACACCCGAGAGCTTCCAAATGATGGTCAACCATATAGCTGCTAACAAACATGCCACATTCACAGACCGTGATGTGCCGCCGCAATAAACCCCTGCATAATGATCCTTTGAACTTACTTTTCCAGGTCCACAAAAGCATTATTTTTAGGCTCCTTGTTGATGGTGGAGTTGGGTTAAACATCTATACTCTAAAGTTAATCAAGCAACTGGGCTATTTAGAATCAAGCATTGATGTCGCAAGGAGTATAAATATCAGAGCTTATGATGAAGAGGAAAGATCCTCTAAAGGTAATTATCATTCTACCTATCTGTATTGGTCCCGTGATAAAAAAAACTCCCTTCCAAATCTTAGACCTTGAGTTGGGATATAACATGCTTCTAGGGAGACCTTGGATACATGAAATGCAAGCTGTACCTTCAACATACCATCAATGCATCAAGTTCCCACATTAGGGAGAAGAAATCATCATAGAGGGAGACCCCAATCCTTTCCAATACTGTAATGCAATCCAAATTAGCATTGATAACCAAGTACCATCAAACCAAGATGCAAGCATCCCATCCTCTTTAGATTTGAATCCCAAAGAGGTCACACAGACAACAAGAAAGACAGTCATTAACTAGGATGCAAGTACTTCCTCTTCTTCAGATTCAAATCTTAAAGATATCACACAGAAAGTAGGTAAGATATACATTAATGACAAAGGTTATGGTGAATACAGATATGAAGAGGCTTTCACCATCACGCACATGCCTCAAAGCCTGAGAACTTATGGCATGCCACAACCTGTCATTACAATAGAAACTCTGCAACCTATTCTATTTAGATGTCCACCCACAACCTTTCTCTGATGGGGAGACATAGTAGAAGAAAAGCCTTTTGAACTAGACATCAATGCCTGGTTATACCAAGACCCACCAGAAACTATCCAACCAACACTACCCCTATCAAATTATGGTAATGATTACACAATGATACAAACATTTGGGTATGATGGTACAACTGGGCTGGGGGAAAGACAACAAGGCATAATGTAATTGCCTCTCCCGCCAACCCAGAGAAATACAAGATGGTTGGGCTATGGAAAACAAAACACCAGTCTGGTGATCTAAGACATTCAAGTCAATCAGGAGCAAATAGCATAGATACACCGGGGGCACAACATAGAACATGTCTTGGTAAGCAACATATTAGCACAGTTGTTTCCCCCCGAAGAGGGAAGTACACAAACCCAAATAGACCTCCACATAGAAATCGATGATAACCAAGGAAGTGAGACATCGGACGAGCGTTCTATTGAGACTAACTCCCATGAGTATGAGTGGAGATCCCTTCATGACTCTGAACTATCAATCCCAGATTATTTCCCTTGGTCAAACACTATCATAAATCTAGAAGACTTATTTGACCAACTGACCATTTTCGAACAACCCTACATAGACAAGCATATCATTTATCAGACCTCAAGTGGTGCATCCACATCATATTCCAATTTTGTAGGAACCATATCTATAGTCCCTTTCAGTCAACCAGAGCCAAACAACCATGAAAGTATCTATCTTGTAAACTCGGAACTCATAGAGTGGGATCAACAAGGACCACCTGATTTAGACGTCTTCGAGAATGATGAGGCTATTTCTCATTTCATGGGGCTTAGGGAAGGCATTCCATCAAGAGACCACAAGGAAGGCTTCTCCTTTAACCTTGATAGATCGACATATTTCAGGGAGGAAGCTCCTCTTTCCAGTCCACAAAAGAAAAAAGAAAACAATGATAAAAAGATAAAACAAGACGTATCTTCTAGCGAAAACCTCAGTGAGTTGCTAGAAGATGGAAAGAAGGAACTCCTCCCCTTGATAGAGGAGAAGTCAGCATTACTAGAAGAAGAAGCAAAGGAAGTCAATTTGGGAGACGACAAGAACCCAAAGAACATATACTTGGCAAAATCACTCACACCAGAGGAGAGAGAATAGTTCATCAGTTTCTTCAAGGCAAGGATGATCAATTTTGCATGGTCCTACTCAAATATGCCAGGGTTGGATCCAGAGCTAGTACTACACCATCTACTGTTTCTACCCAATGCCAAACCTGTCAAGCAGAAGCTGAGAAAGATGCATCCCTGTGTTGCATTGCTAGTCAAAGTAGAGTTAAAAAAATCTCATGGATGCTAAGTTCATAAGACCTATACTATATGCGGACTAGATATCTAAATTGGTACCAGTTACAAAGCACAGTGGTCAGATACAGATTTGCACAGACTTCAAGGATCTCAACATAGCTTGTCCCAAAGATGACTTCCCTTTACCCAACATAGATATGATAGTAGATCTAACTGTTGGACATCAAAAGCTATCACTCATAGATGTATTTTCAGGGTATAATCAAATAAGGATCACACCAGAGGACCAACACAAAAATAGCTTTCACATGTCCTTGGGGGACATATTGTTGGAATGTCATGCCATTTGGTTTAAATAATGTTGGAGTGACATATCAAAGGGCTATGACAACTATATTTCATGATCTCATCCACAAAACAATGGAAGACTATGTGGATGACATACTAGCCAAGTCAATACTTTGAAAGTATCATCTACAAGTATTAGGGCCAATCTTTGACAGAATGCAAGAATTCAAGGTCTGTCTAAACCCAAAGAAATGTGCATTCGGTGTCACAGCAGGAAAGTTAATGGGGTTCATAGTATCACATAGAGGAATCAAAGTGGACCCAGCGAAAGTCAAATCAATATTGGATATGCCTCCACCATCGAACCTAAGACAACTAAGAGGATTACAAGGAAGGATCCAATCTCAGATGCTTCATAGCTCAGCTAGAAAACAAGTGCCACCCATTCTAACATCTATTGCACAAAGACATCAAATTCATATGGATAGAGCAGTGCAAACAGGCATTTCAAATATTCAAAGACTACCTTCTCAAGTTTCCTATATTGGTACCACCAGTGCAAGGTAGACCATTGCTTCTATATATCTCAGTGATGGAGTCAGTGTTAGGTGTACTCTTGGCACAACATGATGACGCGGGTAAAGAGAGGGATATCTACTATCTAAGTAGGACATTGGTTGGATATGAGCTAAACTATACGCCAATTGAAAATTCATGCCTTACAGTTGTCTTCGCCTCCCAAAAGCTGAGACATTATATGTTGAGTCACCAAACAAAGTTGTTCACACATATTGATCCTTTAAAGTATCTCATAAGAAAAGCAGCACTCACCAGATGACTAGAAAAGTGGGTAATGATCCTAAGTGAGTTTGACATTGAGTACGTAGACAAAAAGGCCATCAAAGGACAAGTGATCACAGATCAACTAGCAGAGGCACCGATCCAGGACCATCAGCCTATTATTTTTGACTTTCCTGATGAATCTATCATGACACTACAACTGGTGATCGAAGTATGGAAAATTTATTTTGATGGATCATGTACAAACCATGGTGTGGGGGCAGGGATAGTGCTTATCACTCTAGATCATGATACAATTCCAATGTCTTTCAGACTCAACTTCCCGTGCACCAAAAACATAGCAGAATATGAAGCACTGGTCATCGGTCTAAAGATAGCAATTCAATGGAGAATCAAGAACCTAAAGGTCTTTGGAGACTCGAAGTTGATCATTAGTCAATTCAAAAATTATTAGATGACCAAAGATGAGAAGCTCATACCATACAGAGCACAGATAGAAAAACTACGCACCAAGTTCCATTACATCTTCTTTGAGCAAGTCCCAAGAGCACAGAACAAAGCTACAGATGCGATGGCTACCATAGCATCATTTATTGATATGCCAAGTAACAAAATGAAATTCTAGTTTCTAGTGGAGGAAATCTTGGTACCATCACATCAGGCATCTATCACAAAATCAGCATGTGTCCTTGTTGGTCCTAAATCTCCATGGTACAAAGATTTCTATAACTATCTCCAAAACAATGTCTTACCTCCCAACTTGTCTAGGAACCAAAGAAAATCCCTCATCCGCCAAGCCTCTAGGTACACCATCCTCTCTACTACTTTATACAGACGACGTCTAGATGGAACGTTACTATGATGTCTCACTTGCATGGAATCCCAAAAAGCTTTGTACGAGGTACATGAAGGAATTTGTGGAACCTATTGACGTGGCAACATCTTAGCTAAGAAGATCATCAACATGGGATACTATTGGCCCACAATAGAGACAGATGCACACAAACATGTTCAAAGGTGTAGAAAGTGTCAAATTCATGGAGACCTCATCCATGCACTGGCCCAGGAACTAAATCCTATCACATCATCATTGTCATTTTCTATGTGGGGATTCGACCTAGTGGGAAACATAACACCTTCTTTAGAAAATGGACACAAATACATCATAGCAGTAATAGAGTACTTCACCAAGTGGGTGGAAGCACTTCCCCTCACATACATCACTGGAAAGCAAATAGAAATTTTCATACTTAACCACATTATCTATTGATACGGGATCCCTCAAACAATATTGACAAATCATGGTACACCTTTCCAGAACAAGGATGTTGAAGATCTATGTGAATAGTTCCATATCAAAAAAGGGTTCTCTTCCTTTTATTATCCTTAAGGGAACGGCCAAGATAAAGCTACAAACAAAACAATCTTGAAAATATTGAAGAAAACAGTGAACGAATCAGGGCAAGACTGGCATTTACAGCTTAGTCCCGCATTATGGGCATACAGAACTAGTGTGAGAACACCCACAAGAGCCACTCATTTCTCCCTAGTCTATGGATTAGAGGTGATATTACCCCTCGAAGTGGAAATCCCATCCCTAAGGATATCATTGAAGAACCTGATCACAGATGAGGACTATAGAGTAGCAAGGCTGAGTGAACTAGAGTTACTAGATGAAAGAAGACAACATGCCTTCGACCACTTACAAGGTTATCAAAATCGCCTTAGAAGGAACTATCATAAGAAGGTGAAGCCAAGAAAATTTGAGGTAGGAGACCTTGTCCTCATGGAAAATTAGAAGAATCAAGCAGAGCGAGTCAAGCCTGGAAAGTTTGAGCCTAACTGGGTAGGACCATTTTTTATTGTCAACTCTACTCAAAGTGGGGCATTCATTCTAGCAACACTAGAAGGAGATAAAATACTTGGCTACATCAACAACATGCACCTAAAGAGGTTCTACCCTTGAGGTCTCTATGGTTAAGGCACCTAACTACATATCCAGAAAGTACCAAAAAAATTAGAAAATACAAAAGTTACCTTGGTGAAAATCTGGCAATCAGGTGCCATAGAGACAACAAAAAAAGAAAAAAAGTAAAGAAAAAAAAAATTTCTCTCTCAGTGAAAACCTAGAAATCATGTGCTATTGAGTAGGTACCTTGGTGAAAACCTGGCAAACAGACACCAAGTGTTCAAATCCAGCTTCACCGTCAATGAAACTCCAAAAGCATGAGCACACTTCCAAATGCAAGACTGACTATCCAAGCTATATCTAGAATAATAATCCCCTCTAGGCACCAAACACTTACCTATGGTTAATACTGGTCCACCACACTAGGGGGCGATTCTAAATGTCCTAAAAAAATTCTAAAAATTGGAAAACTCATCAAAAATCCTAAAAAGATCAAAAATAGAGAGAAAATCAATCTTCATCAAAAACATTCAAAAAAATTGCAAAATCCCAAGCAATAAAACCAACTCGGTTATCAAGAGAGAAAAGGGTGATCATGCCCAGTCAATCAATGTCACAATCATGAGCTTTGCAAAATAGCATTGGGCTCATCTAACATAGCTTTATCAACCTATCAATTCAATCAGTAAGCAACTGGCGACCAAGCCAAACTATCAACTTTCACAATCATGAGCTTTGCAAACTAGCATTGGGCCCATCTGACATAGCTTGATCAGCTTCTAGAACAATCAAATCAATCCATCAATTGTCACAATCATGAGCTTTGAAAACTAGCATTGGGCCCATCTGACATAGCTTTCTCAGCTGCCAACATGATCAAAGACTCAAAACAATCAAGACTATCACAATCATGAGCTTTACGAGCAAGCATTAGGCCCATGTGACACAACTTAATCAGCTACCAACACGATCAAAGAAATCAAGCCAATCAAGCCTATCCAAAGAGTTGATCCAATCAAGAGAATCCAACTGCATCAAGGAACCATCCAAAATGTTTACTAGGTCAGTCAAGTCAGTCAGATGTCAGTCTATATTTCAAGGTTCTACTCTTATGCTACTCCAGGGTCCACCATGTGAGGAGAGTAGCTATGATAGATCATGACTTATTTTCTTTGATTTCTCTCTATTGAATGTTCACTTCGATTGCAGGGCCATGATGATTTAGGATAAATGCAGTAGGTGCTATCACTTATTTGGAAATCATGTAGTTCCATGATCTGAGCTTAACCCTGGGAAAGAATTGGACATTCCTTCTCTTTGCTTGTTTGGTTTATAGAATTAAGAGCTCGCAGCGATATTTAGATGGACTCTGAGTGCTTTGGAGTTCTATCTTGGGGTGGTCCCATAATAGTGTGTCCCACTTTTTCGAACATCCTGATTTTTGCTGAAATTGCACATTTTTAAGAAAATATGATGATTTAAGCCTTGATAGGTCCCATTTGAAGGAGTAAATTCAAAATGTCTAGATAAAATCCTCTTGGATCAAAATCCCTTTGGTATAATCCCTCTACTCCTCACTCACACCTACAATTGAGTCTCCTTTGAACCCATCAAAATGCTGACAAAAAATCACTTTGACATTAACTTTTTGTG
>MU227276.1:3260532-3289463 GCA_018584345.1 Thuja plicata
TAATTAAATCATTTAATTATTAGTCTATTTACTCTATGCTTAAGTTATACTTAGGCAGCGCTTATATTTCTCTAGGGTTTTCACCTTTAGGGTTTTGTGATTCCTTTTATAAGGATTCACTTCTTTAATTTTCATGAAGGAGATTATTGTATTCAGTATTATTGTTAATAGAAAATCTTTTCTTGCAACATGGATTTCAACTCTCTGGCTTTTTGGCCACCATAGCTTTTTGTCTTCTCTTCTGTCTTGCTTCTATTCTGTGATAGGTTTGTATGCAGGTGATCTTGGGAGATTAGCTTTCAGCCTAATCCCAACATGGTATCAGAGCTCTCCTGCTGCTCGCTATTCTGATTCTTTTGAAGCTACGATTTGAAGATGTTAGTCATAGCCTCTCTAGGGTTTTTTTTGTGATCTCTAAGGAGGAATTTGTTTTGGAGCTGTTTGAGCCAAAACGGACTCTGCCATTGCGTTTAGAAGGCCCGGGAGAGTCGAAATACATATAAATTTCAACCATTTTGGTTACTGTGCCCTCAGGGAAAAAAAATTTGGCCTCCTAGGGCTGTACGGACACGCAAATCAACAAAAATTATTTAAAAAATCATTTTTTAAATGATTTTTGGCATTTTTATTATGCAAGCAGTATGTTTTTACGAGCGCCGCCGCCGCCCTGCAGTACTCCACCGACAGCCACCACCCGCTTGCGCCACCCTCCGCGGCCCCTCCAGCGCTATTGCCTGGCCTCCCCGTAGCTCTGGTCCTCGCTCTGTGGCCCACGCCGCCCCGCCAGACCCCTGCGCCGCCCTGCTTCGGCAGTCTGCGCCGCTCAGCCGGCGGCCCCCGCTCGGCTGGTGGCGCGGTTCTCTTTAGCCCCCACAGGCTTATACATGTTGCGACCAGTCATATTGATGACCAGGTGCTCCGGTCTTCAACCCCTGAGCGCGCCATGCGCCTGGGGGCCCACTTTTTTTAGCCCCAAGGGCTTATTTCTAGCATTCTGGAGCATTTTTGACCCCTTCTCGCTATTTTTGCTCTATCTTGAGCATACGGGGGTCTTTTTCTGACTTCCATATACCGTCGGAAAGCTCTTTCTGAGAAATTTTTGATGATGGAGGTTAGGGTTTTGGGTTATGCCATTTCGATAGTGTTTTTTATATTGAAGTCCGATGTCTGTTCTTTCCTTCCAGGAGTCATATCTGGCTCATCCAGACTCCATTTTTGGCAAACTAGATATCGTCGAAAAGCTAGTTCAGTGAACTATTTAGTGGCAGAGGTATTTTTTCTAGATTCTACTCCAGGTTTTCTCTCCTCTAAGTTTGGCATTTTATGCACTCTGGTGGATTGCTTGGTTCTATAGGTCCTGGGATCTCTTCTACTGTTCTTCTGGCTCACTCTTCTTTCTGACTTCTGAGCTTGTATGCTTCTTCTGATGCATCTTTATTCTATAAATGCACTAAGATAAAGTGCCTACTTCTGTATTTCTAGGATCTTGTACACCTTGTGTGTTTTTGTACTCGCACTCTGTTATAAAGTGCCATGGGGGGTTATGATGCTTATGTCATTTTAGGCGCATCCACCTTTGTCAAGTGAGCGTACCTTCCACAACATTAGCCCATGATGTGTGTCAATGACACCGCCCTTTATCTTGTGTTTGTACTTCTGTTGCACTGTTGGTGTTCCTAGTTCTTCTTCTGCAGATGTTTCTGGCATTGCATTTCAGTGTTCCTGTCACCTCTCCCGGTTCAGAATTATGGGGGGGTTCACCTGTTGGTTCTATTGCTTCCTGGTTCGATTGATCAGCTCTTCAAACTTTGTCTTCTCTACCTAGTCATGCACTTCAGTGGGGGTTCCAGCAGTTTCTCCTGACAGAGTTTACAGTTCCTTTCTTCGGAGATGTTTCTTGCTCATTCTTGTTCCTTTCTCTATGACATCTTTTCCCTAGATTGAAGGCTTATTTTCCTTCATCTAGTTTTCTTTCTTGTTTTGGGTACCTGATTAGGCCTTGTTGTCGGGACCCATCTTTCCTGCTTTCTACAGTAGTTTAGTTGTTTTGCTTCTCCCTAAGTTACACTTAAGGGGGGGTGTTAGAGTAGTCATAGCATAGCTAATAATTAAATCATTTAATTATTAGTTTATTTACTCTATGCTTAAGTTATACTTAGGCAACGCTTATATTTCTCTAGGGTTTTCACCTTTAGGGTTTCGTGATTCCTTTTATAAGGATTCACTTCTTTACTTTTCATGAAGGAGATTATTGTATTTAGTATTGTTGTTAATAGAAAAAATTTTCTTGCAACATGGATTTCAACTCTCTAGCTTTTTGGCCGCCATAGCTTTCTGTCTTCTCTTCTGTCTTGCTTCTATTCTGTGACAGGTTTGCATGCAGGTGATCTTGGGAGATTAGCTTTCAGCCTAATCCCAACAATACCTGCTCGGGTGGATTAAATATCTGTGTCAAGATTTTCTAACTTATCTTGTAATACTTTGTATGCTCTAGTTTTCGTAGAAAATTTATTTGCATGCTCCTTCATTGGTGAGTCAATTTGTTCAAGTGTGGAATTGGGCATGAAATTAACTAGTGATATCTCTCTCATTTGTTTCTCCATGTGCAATGCATATGTCCACCTTGCTGATATTTTATCTTGTAGCTCCTGTGGAATATGGGTGCCAAATTGTAGAGGTACATATTTTTAAGCTACATGATGAACTATAACTAATTGAATGTTTGAAGATGTTAAGTTGATGATCACCGAGCTGCAAAAAGTTAATGCAAGACATTAAATCAGTTAATTTATTATATTTTCATTGATGTCAACATGATATAATCTGATTGGTCATATATACATTGTCAAAGACTTCAAATAATCAAAGAGATAAAGGTTATGTTATTAGTAATGTATAAAAATTAAGTATACACCAAGTGACAACAAACACCAACGGACAGTGCACACCGATGGATAAAGAGCCCCAAGAGAAAAGTCACAATGATACCTAAGTAAGAAACCCAAGAAAGCATTGCCGATTAGAGCCTAAGTGTAACCTGAGAAGAATTGAAAGTCACAGTGTTGCCCGACGAAGAGAGTTTTCTGAGGACAACTAAAGTCAAGACCGGGCAAACAAGGAGATAAATATTGATCTGAACTGAAGTTCAGAAATAACAAAAGACTTAGCTGGCATAAGCTAATTATGGAGTTAACTGGTTGATTACATTTTTTTCATCGACAAGTTAAAAGCTATAGATAAGCTAGAGATTAAAGCTAGTTTTATTCAAGAAAAAAAAGGATAAATCTACAAGATAAAAGTGAAGTATGCTTTAAAGCAAGAATGGTGAGAATTGTGGATCATGTCAAGAACAAGAAAAACAAGGACTTAGAAATGGTGAAATCATTTCTATAAGAGAGACAAGCTAATTCATTATGAATTAGGGGGGAATAATAATTAAGTATGCTAAAGAGAATTATGATAAAGAAAGAAGTCTTCATACAATCCTAATCAAACAAGCTAAAGAATAGAGCTAAAGATTTTTGCAGACACCGAGCAACAGAGAAGAAAATGGCATCACTGATTAGAAAAAAGTGGAGCAAAGGAACATGAAAGAGACATTGATAAAAAAGGTATTATGAGCTTACAATAGATCTCAACATCTACAAGATTAAGTTGTTTATATGAACAAATCATATATTGTTTCAGTTTAACCATTGATTCAAAAAATCTCTTAACAGAGTGGGATATAACTATCCTTTTGATAATGAGATACATCCCAAGGAGTATCAAAAATTTTCTCATGAAGATTGAAAAATAAAATTCCATATATCAAGTGTTAAATATTATATTAAACCCTCTAACAAGGTCACACTTAATAGTGTGTATTTAACCTTTAACAGGGTTGGATCTTCACCGAGCTCACTTCAAAAGAGTGAAAATTTTGGGTTACCAGTCCCAAGTGGTTTTTCCCTTAACAGGGTTTCCACGTTAAAAATCCATGTGTAAAATATGTATATGGTTCATTGCTTTGATATTTGTCTTTACACATTCCTAAATAGGATTGATCAGTAAACGTTAAGTTATTTACTGTATTTGGTAAAGACTAGAAAAGACTAGACTGATATTCGGTAAAGCTTAAGAAAAAGGATTAACAGTGTATTCTGAGCAGTAGTTATTTGATAAGATTATTTAAGAGCATACATCTTGTAGGACTGGAGATAACTAGAGGTTTATATATATGTGGTATAAAGTTTTGGGTTGATATTGGATTAATTTATGAGGTCACTCATTCACGCCCCCCCCCCNTCCCCCCCCCCCCCCCCCCCTTAGTTATTCTAACAATTGGTATCAAAGCTTGTGTGCTTAGAAGGAAGGTTTTAAGACCTAAGAAAAATATCACAAGATAAACAAACGGGATGTGCCGAAGTTAAACAAGGACAGCTTTGCATCATGGAAAAGTAGGATAAGACTCCACCTATCAGGTACTGGAAATGATGTTACTCAATACTTGGATACTAAATATGTGTTTCCTACAGGACCTCACACACTTGATGAATTGAGAGAAAAGCGTGAGCACAATTCTATGATGAAATAACTTGCTACCTCACTCTCTGATGCTGAATTTGAAGATGTCAAAACATACACCACTGCAAAGAAAATGTGGGACAAATTAATGCTAGTACATGGAGGAGATGCAAATGTACTAAGAGCTAAGGAAGAAATCCTAAGAGGAAAATTATATGACCTAAGAATGAAAGAAGGAGAAAACATCACTCAGTACAGATGCAGAATCAAAGAGGTAGTCAATGTTATCCAAGGAGTAGGAGGTGTACTTGAAGAAGAAATAGTGGTAAGTAAAATCCTAAGAACCTTATTACCTATTTATGCTATTAGAGTATCATCTATATAAGAAATGAGAGCAGTAGAAAATAACAATGTCACTCTAGATAGTTTGGTTGCTAGACTAATTTCATTTGAGATGAATAACTTTTACAATAGTGTCTTGCCATCTTTTGAGTCTGCATTCAAATATTCTTTGAGAATAAGCAAATCAAGTCATAAATACACTATGAGAAATGACATTGAAAGTGATAGTGATGACCAATAACTTGATGATATTGAAGCACTAATGGCTAGATTATTGCAGAGAGGCAAAGGTAGATACAAAGGAAAATTACCATTGGTATGGTTTAATTGTAAAGAGATTGGACACTTTGCTGCTAGATGTCCTAACAAAAGAAAAGATGACAAAAGTAATGACAAAACTTATGAAAAGAAGTTTGACAGAGGTGATAATAGAGATTACCGAAGCAACTGACAATCTGACAGAAGAGATATCCAAGACTAAAAGGACAAAGGGAAGAAAGCTTGTTACCTGGCTGACAACAAAGCTGGATATACTGACACAAAATCTGATGAAGATATTGAGATGGTATTTTTGGCGATGAAGGATGATTCAGATGAAGAGGAAATGTATGTTGAAACTACACTCATATCTAAGGTTAGTAAGAATGATGTATGGATTATTGACAGTGGTTGTACTCACCACATGACTAGCGAATAAGGAAAAGTTTAAAACTTTTGAATATTATAATGGTGGATCAATAAGAATGGGTAATGAATCACCTTTTCCAGCTGAAGGTAAAGGAACGATAATGTTGAATAATCTAATCAGATGTGAAAATGAATATTGGGTGAAAGAACTTAACTATAATCTATTAATTTTTTCATAGCTAAATAACACAGGACACCGAGTTGCATTTGAGAGTAAAAAGGCAAAGATTTTTAATGAATCAGGAAGGTTGATCGGAACTGGTGAGCAGAAAAAAGGTGACATATTCTATCTTGATGATATTAACACCACATGTTTAATGGATAGAAATGAAGACCTATGGTTGTGGAATAAAAGGCTATTAGAAACACTGAGAGGGGGGGTGTGAATCAGTGTTTATCTTATTAATTGTATTTCAGCCTTTTAAACATAAATCAAATGTGCATCCAAAGAAACATAACACATGAACACATAACACAAGATTTGATTACAAAGAACCTTGATCAGAGGAAAACTCTGATGGGGATTAGTACCCACAAAATATTGTACTAGGTATAACGAACCTGTTAAAGTTCCTTTGCCCTGTTAGAAGCAGTCTTTACAAATTGAGTACAATGACCTGGTTAAGGGTCAGACCCTGTTAGGAGTCTTTTACAATAACCCTGTTAGGGGTGGTGGACTCATTGTCCAAAGGACTCACTTTACAAGAGGTGAAGGCTACAACCTTCTGGATAATTGATACACACTATACCAATGAAATGAACGGTTGCTTTGACACTGCTTGTCTGATCAGTTCCGTGTGTGCATGGATGCTCTTACTTCTTCAAAAAGCTATATCATCTTCTGACTTCATTATATTGTCCCTCTGTAATTTCTTCTTACATTATTATCAACTTCTTACTCACGCTGTAACATAACAATACATTACATACTTATATCTTTACAAACGAATAGGCGCGACCTAAAACATAACACTTAGTTGGCCTCTAAACAAAATGTACAACGCTTTCAAACAAGTTGGCTCAAGCGTGTTTACAATAACATTAATTACATCATAAATAAATTATAACTAAAGGCGCTTAGCCTTAGCATCACAAAATAATATACACTGATCAAAACAATAGTCGGCTACTGTGCTCTGTATTCTGAACTATTTCCTAGACTGTAGTATACTAAACAGTCTGTATCTTTTCCATACTGATGTTTCATACCTTGAGAATTTGGATATAGCATGTATATACATCATAGAGTATATACCTAAGCACACATGCTCTGGTGTGATCTCAAACATGTGCGCTGATGTGTTGATCTCTGTATCTCTTTGTCTGTCCTATTTTCTGTACTTAGTCATTTTTTCTTCTAAGTTATCTTTGAAAGAAACTTAGTATGACTTTGTTGCGATGATTGACAACACAAAAAAATTCATGCTTCCTCATGAATTAAACTTTCCAACAATCTCCCCCTTTGTCATTTATGGCAACAAAGGAATGTGGCTAAGTTACTCAAAATGACTTCATTCAAAAAATGACTATATATCATAACTTAATGATATATGCATAGATACTAATCCATATATACACATTCTATACTAATCCCCCTTTGACATTAATGAAAAATGTGTGAAAAAAACTATAAGTCTTCATACTTACTCCATATATACATCAGGGTACACAACTTGAAGAGACTGAATCTCTTTCTGCCAGAATGCTTTCATTGCATCCACTGTTTGAAGGTGCGCGCATAAAGCATATATTAACTTCTCCATTTTTACTAGATCCAAGAAAGGACCTTGATCATAGGTCTTGATGGTGTCATCTATCTATTTGATGTTCTCCATAAGAACTGCTAATGAAGGCACAAGTGCATTTCTCAACTGAGTTTGTCTTACTCTTATCTTGCTTATTTCAATTTTTTCCTTCTCAATTTTGGCCAGTTGTCCTTGGTAGACATTATTGCATATGTACATGTCCTACATGGAATTCTCAACTGACTTTCTTATGTTTTCCACCATTTCTTATTCTTTAGCTATCTTTTTAGTGTGCTCAGAGGTGAGCTTCATTATATCCATGCAGTTTGCTATGACTTTCTTCCCTTTTTCTGCCAACTCTTTCACTATAGACTGTCCAATCTTCAGAGATTTGAGATCCAAGGTAAAATTCTTCACTACTTCATTCAATATTTCCTTTTTATACTCTTCTTCTGCAATCTTAGTAGCAGTCTCTACTAAGCTGGTGAAGTGTGACTTGAAGTTTGTTATTACATTATCCACATGTTCAATAGTTTGAACTTTTGCTACTTTCTTCTCAATAGGAACTAACTCATTCAGAATGTTTATTGATTCAATGAAACATGGGTTCTTCATCACATGTTTCTCCTTTGCCTTTTCCATGGCAAGGATGCTGATCTTGATGAGGTCTTCTTCTTCCCATGTGTCAAAACTAGCAGAGTCAGGAGTTAACCTTGACAACAATGAGGTAGATGGTGACAGAATAGTATTCTGACTTATGTCAACAAATTCACTTTTGATCTGTACCTCTTTTACTGGTGACTCATCAAATTGAGTGTCTCTCTCCTTATCCAAATCTATTGGATCAATTGAAGGAACTTCATTCTGTTGTGGAGATGTATCATCAATGTTCATTGCTTCATCAACCTTATCCATATCATTATCAGAAGTTGTCATAGATATCTTGATATTGTCAACTATTATAGTATCATCTATATCTTTAGTTGTTTCAGGAGTAATTGTCACTGTGGACGTTGAATCTTGTGGACCTTTCATAGGCGCAATCTTAATTTCTAGAGTTGTGACCTATTTGGGAGGAGCTGGGGTAACTTTTATTGTAGGCATCATTGGTTGATACATATGTATGTCTATAAAGACTTGGGAAAATTCTTTTTTGGTCTCCTTACCAACCTACTCATATTCTTTGTTCATTATTTGTAGATTTCTTATCTTACTTCAGAGATGAGGCTTTACAAGATCTAACAGAATAGCCTTCTCATCATGTGAACAAACAAGTATAAGAGTATCCAGTATTTCTTCTCTTATCTTCATATCTTCCTCAATAGCTTGTCTTTTCATAATCTCCAATAGGTTCCATAACTTGTCTAGTATTACTGTCTTAAGTTCAAGAACTGATTTCTTAAACTTGATCATATGAGATATGACCATAGAGTGTATCTTTGTCTTATCAATTTCTTGATATTTGTCATAGACTTTTGAAAGAGTATCCAATCTACCTTCATTTATGATCCTATTCTTCAATATGTTTAAGCTTGGTCTGAAACCTACCTCAGGAGGTGCTTGTGTATGCTTTGTAGTGCTCCTTGTGGTTCTTAAAGATGGATGTCATGTGGCAGCTTTCTTCCTTCCTCTGGGTTTATTGCTAGGAACAGAAGGTGGAGATGTGTCCAAGTCAATGGTGGTAGCAGGCGCAGAGGTATTCTCCTCACTTTTCTTTTGTTTCTTCTTCTGAGTTTCATCATTCTTCTCAATCTTTACTTTAGCAATTTTGGCTTCTTTAACCTTATCCAGATCTTCTTGTGTGACACCATGTTCTTTCATAATCCTGGATGTGGTTTTGGATGCTTTTCTTTTATTAACAGCAAGTTTTAGTTCAATGTCAACTTCATCAGTCTTCTCTCTATAGGTGCCCCATCTAGGTTCATTGGGGTCTTTAGGTGCTAACAAAAGGACCTACACATATCCTTCTAGCACATGGTCTTCAACTTCATATCCAAGTGGATGAATCCACTTAGTTCTAGGCTCAACAGTCTCCATGCATGTGCAATCTGTTTCAACCATAAAACAAATTGTATCCCTGTACTTTTCAACTATCTTCTCAGATAGTCTATACCTAATTTGCATTTTTACCCTAAATATCTTTATGTCCATATCCATATTATCTCTTGCACTGCTTTCTACTGTGGCTTTGAGAGATATTTGAGTCATTGTACATTTTCCTTTGTCTAAATAGAGATCTACAACCTTACCTACTATATGATGATACAAATAGATGAGTAGTGATCCAAACCTAAATGTCTTGCTTCTATCATGCATGATGATTCTAATATTCTCAATCAACTGATCACGCAAGATCTCATAAAGATTGCACTGAGTGTTGTCCTTTACTACTCTGATTGTTGCAAGTACTATTGCTGCAGATACACTATTCAACTTGCTTGCTTTCTGGAACTTGTAACCAAGTATCATTGTCATGAGTTTAATGTCATCTTCCTTGATGGGGTCTACTGTCATACCACGCATGTCACTTCTTGACAGACAAACTTTCTCAATCTACTTCTTAACATCTTTACCAATGGGAAATAATGGTCCAGTCATTGATATTCCAGTCAACTGATGGATTAGGTCTATGGTGATATGGATAGGAACATCACCAATCTAGAATAGATCATCGTGAATTCTTCTTAATAGGATTTTCACCCATTCTGATTCTTCAAACTCATGCGCATTTGAATACTCAAAAATAGGGTTATCTTGTAGGTGCGCAAACTCATCTTTGAATGTGAAGTCTTTATTCAACATTGATTCCATGTGAGAAGCTATATTATCATCTCCTAGTGATTCCTTTTTGTAGTATATGTACGCGCAGATATCTTCCACGTGAACAATGCCAATCGGGGTTTTAGAGAATGCTCCTTCCACATCATCCAATATAGACTTGAATGGATGCTTCTTGAATGTGAATCTCTTCCTCTCTGCTACATCAAATACAACTGGGGTTTCCATACTTTCTTGGTGATTGTTTAAGTAGGTTTTCTACAAAATTCTGAAACGGTGCGACGGCTAGGGATTCATTTCAAAATGATTAACCATTCATTCCAACTTCCAAATTGCTTATGTCTTCGTGTCTGTAAGTCTAGTGCTCCAATGCTCTTCAATTTCTTTCTCTTTGAATGTAAATGTGAGAATGATCGAATATGAACTTCTTTTTATACGATCTTCCATAATTAATGTTTGCAACCATACATAGAGATTTTCAAACTTTGATCCTGATGCAATTTAGATAATGCGTGAATGCACATAGCTGTAATATGAGCTTTTAACCATGAATCCAAAGGTGCATACTTAGATGTGATTATACCAACCGTACAGGGGTTCTGAGCTAGAATAGATCCCCCTAAGACCAAGAAGGTCTATTCAGGCAGAAGTAGAGGGTGTGTCCACTGAGGATGCATCAACTACTTTGACAACATCTTTGTCCTTCTTTACTTCAACCCAAATTTTGCATGATTCTTTTTTTGCTTTGACAAAATTGACTTCTCCTTCCTTATCCCATAATGAGTCTTCTAACTTCTTAGGGCTTTCCTATCTCTGTGTTGTAGATCTGCAATGTTTAGAGATGTGTCCAACCTTGTTACAAGAGTGGAAAATAATTGGAGGCCTAATATTTTTAGGCGCACTGGTGTGAGTTACCAGTCTGCATTGTTTTATTGTGTGTCCATTGTAGTTGCATATCTGACATGTAATGTTCTGAGGACTTCTAACATGTTGTTGAGGTTATCTTCTTTGATTTTGATTTCTTTGACTTGATTTGCAATGTGTAGCGCTATGACCAAACTTATTACATGAATAAAAATAACCATTAAAAGGTCTTACCTTTTTACAATCTCTTGCCAAATGACCGTGTTTGTTGCATGCATAACAAGTTCTATCAACTTGTTTGATTTCCTTTTTAGGTGAATTCATTTTGAATTCTGTAGTATCTTCAACTTTCTTAGCTTCTGAAGATGCTTCAAGTGTTTTCTCTTTCTTTTGTGATTATTTGACTTCATCTTGTGTTGTACTGAATCCAAGACCAGTAGTGTCACCTTTCTGCCTTTGTGCATTGAGTTGAGATTGAATCAAATCTGAACTTGTGTGAAGTTTATCAATTTTATACTTTGCTTCTGTTAATTATGATTCCAACTTCTTCTTTATGTTTTCCAATTCCAAAGCTTTCAAGTTTGCTTTTAAGAGTTCATCTTCCAATTTCTTGCTTTCTTTGATCTTGTCTTCAAAGGTGTTCTGGCTGTCTATAAGTTGTTCCTCTAGATCTTCAAGTTTATCTTTTAGAGATTTATTCTCTTCATTAATATTTTTAACCATTTGTCCTAGATCACTTGTAGAACAATCTTTCAGATCTTTTCTTGGCCTTTTGATAAGTATTTGAGAGCCATCATTTTTCAATCTTAGTTCTTCATTTTCCTTCTCAGATCTATCAAGATCTTCAAGAGCTGCTTCAAGATTATTTTTCAGATGTTTTACTTTGGCTGAGTCCATGATCTCCTCAAGTGGTTAAAATTTCTTTCAGAGGACCAGAGCTCTAATACCAATTGTTAAAAACACTGAGAGGGGGGGTGAATCAGTGTTTATCTTATTAATTGTATTTCATCCTTTTAAACATAAATCAAATGTGCATCCAAAGAAACATAACACATGAACACATAACACAAGATTTGATTACGGAGAACCTTGATTAGAGGAAAACTCCAGTGGGGATTAGTACCCACAAAATATTTTACTAGGTATAATGAACCTATTAAAGTTCCTTTGCCCTGTTAGAAGCAGTCTTTAAAAATTGAGTACAATGAACTGGTTAAGGGTCAGACCCTGTTAGGAGTCTTTTACAATAACCATGTTAGGGGTGGTGGACTCACTGTCCAAGAGGTGAAGGCTACAACCTTCTAGATAATTGATACACACTGTACCATTGAAATGAACTGTTGCTTTGACACTACTTGTCTGATCAGTTTTGTGTGTGCGTGGATGCTCTTACTTCTTCAAAGAGCTATATCATCTTCTGAATTCATTATACTATCCCTCTATAACTTATTCTTACATGATTATCAACTTCTTACTCACGTTGTAACATAACAATACATTACATACTTATATCTTTACAAACGAATAGGTGCGACCTAAAACATAACACTTACTCGGCCTCTAAACAAAATATACAATGCTTCCAAACAATTCAGCTCAAGCGTGTTTACAATAATAATAATTACATCATAACTAACTTATAACTAAAGGCGCTTGGCCTTAGCATCACAAAATAATATACGCTGATCAAAACAATAGTCGGCTACTATGCTCTGTATTCTGAACTATTTCCTGGACTACAGTATACTAAACAGTCTATATCTTTTCTGTACTGATGTGCTGTACCTTGCACATTTGGATATAGCATGTATATACATCATAGAGTATATACCTAAGCACACATGCTCTGGTGTGATCTCTAACATGTGCGCTAATGTGCTGATCTTTGTATCTCTCTGTCTGTCCTATTTTCTGTACTTAGTCATTTTATCTTCTAAGTTATCTTTGACAGAAACTTAGTATGACTTTGTTGCCATGATTGACAACACAAAACAAGTCATGCTTCCTCAGGAAGTCAACTTTCCAACAAAGGCTGTGTCATGTGATTTTTGACAACATAATTAGAATAAGCAATAAAAGGAAAGTAAGAGGCTTACCGAGCATGTCAAAGCCTAGCCATATCATGTGTAAGAATTGTCAAAAAGGTAAAATTACAAAGTCTAGTTTCAAGAGAAAAACCCATACATCTAATGCTATTCTATAATTATTCCATATTGATCTATGGAAACATGAGAACTAAGAGCTACTATGGTGATAGATACTTCATTCTATTTGTAGATGATTATTCTAGAATGATGATAGTTATGTTCTTAAAATAGAAATTAGAAGAAATCAACATGTTTAAATGGTATAAAGAAATTGTAGAAAAACAAAGTGGTAAGGAAATAAAATGCTTAAGATCAAATAGAGGAGGATAATTTATTTCTGATGATTTCACTAACTTTTGTAAAGACAGGTTTCTGCACCAAGAACACCATAGAAAAATGGGATTGTTGAAAGAAGGAATAGATCCGTTGTTGATTGTTCCAAAACACTGATGATAGAGAAAGGCATCACTCAAACATTCTGGAAGGAAGCTGTCAGTACTGATGTCTACACATTTAACAAATTTCATTTCAAGAAAGACACCAAAAAGACACCTTATGAGCTATGGTATGGATACACACCTAAGGTAAGTTACTTCAGAATTTTTGGAAGTCAATGTTATATTTTGAAAGATGATATAAATGGAAATATTGACTCCAAATGTGAAGAAGGAATCTTCCTAGGGTATTCTACCAAAAGCAAGGCTTATAAATGTCTTAATAAGTCCTCTAACAAAATCATTGAAAGTGAAAATTTCAAAATAGATGAATTTGCTGAGAAAAATGATGAGGAAAGTAGAAAAGAACCAAAAGACTATAATATCTTTGTCTACAATGAAGAACCTGACACTCTGCTCGAGAAATAGTGTATCACTCCCAAGCAATAGAACATTGCACCCAAGCATCAGGCTGCAAACATCAAAAATCAGGAAATTGCTCAAAATGATGTTCCAAGCGAGGGAGATCAGAATGAAGATCAAGATAATGATCAGAATGATAAACAAAGAGCTGAACCAGTACTTTCCAAGTGTGTCAGAAGACACCATCCATAGAACTAGATCATAGGAGACAAGAAGGCTAGAATGAGAATAAGAAGTAAGTCACTAAACACTAGATGTTTAATTTGTGATTTTGAGCCTAAATCTGTTGATATTGCACTTGAAAATGAAGAATGGGTCAATGCTATGAATGAAGAGATTTATCATATTGATAAGAATAGAGCATGGAAATTAGTACCTAGACCGGATGATAAGAATGTTATTGGTACCAAATGGATATTCAGAAACAAGATGAATGAGAATGCAGAAGTCACAAGAAATAAAGAAAGATTAGTATGCAAGGGGTATGCACAAGAAGAAGGTATTGACTATGGAGAAACCTTTTCACATGTTTCTAGACTGGAAGGAGTAAGAACTCTGCTTTCTTATGATGCATTCAAAGGATTCAAGGTATACCAAATGGATGTCAAATCTGCATTCCTAAATGGAATACTAGAAGAAGAGGTATACATTGAACAACCAAAAGGGTTTGTTGATCCTAACAACAGAAACATGGTTTTTAGAATACACAAAGCCTTGTATGGATTGAAACAAGCACTAAGAGCCTAGTATGAAATACTTCACTCATATCTCATAAGCATTGGATTTGTAAGAACAAGTGAAAATAGTAATCTGTATTTACAAGAAGATACTAATGAAAACATTTTGATTGCTGAAATATATGTTGATGATATCATATTTGGGGGTAATTATATGTTATGTAAATCATTTTCTAATGAAATGAACAAAGATTTTGAGATGTCAATGTATGGGGAGATCAAATTCTTTCTTGGTCTACAAATTCTTCAATAGGATGCAGGAATATACATCACACAATCCAAATACATCAAGGAAGTTCTCAAGATATTCAAGATGGAAGATTCCAAACCAGTTGGAACACCTATGGAAAACGGATGCAAGCTGACAAAGGAAGATAAGGAAAACAAGGTAAATTAGACCTTATATAGATCAATGATTGGCAAACTCATGTATGTTGTTCATACTAGACCGGATATAGCACATGTAGTTGGAATAGTTGCAAGATTATTTGCTAATCCCAAGGAATCACACATGATTATTGTAAAAAGAATTTTGAGATATCTAAAAAATATCGAAGACTATGGCTTATGGTATAAAAGAGAAGCCAAATTTGAGCTTCAAGTCTATACAGATGTTGATTGGGCTGAAAACATAGATGACAGGAAGAGCACAATAGGAGGATCATTCTTCATGGGTGACATACTTGTCACATGGATAAGCAAGAAGCAAGGATGCATCTCACAATCTACTACAGAAGCAGAATATGTGTTTGTTGCTGCAAATTTCTCTAAAATTGCATGATCCAAACAATTATTGGAAGGTATGAATATGAAGATTCTAGAACCAGTGATTATCTATTGTGATAATAATAGTGCAATAAACATATCAAAGAACCCTGTCATGCATGCTAAGACTAAACATATTGCTATCAAGTATCATTATATAAGAGAAAAAGTATAAGAGAAAGAGGTGATACTAGAATATGTTCAATCCAAGGAACAATTAGTAGACTTATTCACAAAGCTATTTCCTAAAGATACATTTGACTACCTGAGAAAGAGATTAGGGGTCCAACCCTTGTCTATTGGTCACTAAGCTGACTAGGAGGCTACATCAGCCTACACATAATAAGAAGATCATTCATGTCAATGCAAGAAAAGAGAAGGACTGCAAAGATACACCAGTACACATAAAGGTACTTATCTACATCGAACACCAGAGTCATTGTATTGTTAATGGAAAGGAAATTCAAGGAGTATATAATAAAAAGGGGAAGGATATAGTTTGACATTGTTGTCAAAGGGAGAGATTATATCCATATGAAATATCCATCATGATTATCCTAAGGGAGAGATAACTCAAAGGGAGAAAGTATTCTATATTGTTGTCAAAGGAAAAAGAGATTAGTAAGGAGAGGAACAGTCAAAGGGAGAGAAAACATTAGAGAAAGATTCAAAGAAACATCCACCGAAGGGAGAGAATTGGAAAATTTAAACACTGCATATCTATCCAGTGAAGGGAATGAAGAATAAAGGAAGTGCTCTGCAAGAATCAAATCTAAGCTAGAAGAGCTTGCCGAGAACCAAAAATTTGTATTGGTTATAGAACAATAAGTTTGGTAGATTGATGAACTACAACTGATATATTTCATATTTTATTAGTAGTAATGTAGTATGTTTATATCAATGCCAAAGGGAGAGATTGATGAACTATAACTTATTGAATGTTTGAAGATGTTAAGTTGATGATCACTGAGTTGTAGAAAGTTAATGCAAGACATTAAATCAGTTAATGTATTGTATTTTCATTGGTGTCAACTTGATATAATCTGATTGGTCATATATACATTTTCAAAGAATTCAAAGAATCAAAGAGATAAAGGTTATGTTATTAGTAATGCATAAAATTTTAGTATACACCAAGTGACAACAAACACCAATAGACAGTGCACACCGATGGATAGAGAACCATGAGAGAAAAGTCACAGTGATACCCGAGCAAGAAACCTAAGCAAGAATTACCGAGCAAAACCTAAGTGTAACCCAAGTAGAACTGAAATTCACAGTGTTTCATGATGGACAGACAAACCCGATGGATAGAGGTGCCAGAGGAAAAACTAAGTCAAGACCAAGAAAATAAGGAGTTAAACACCGATCAGAATTGAAGTTCACAAATAACAAAAGACTTAGCTAGCATAAGCTAATTATGGATTTAACTGGTTGATTACATTGTTTTCATCGACAATTTAAAAGCTACAAATAAGCTAGAGATTAAAGCTAGTTTTATTCCAGAAAACAAGGAGAAATCTATGGGATAAAAATAAAGTATGCTTTAAAGAAAGAATGGTGAGAATTACGGATCATGTCAAGAACAAGAAAGACAAGGACTTAGAAACAGTGAAATCATGTTTATAAGAGAGACAAGCTAATTCATTATGAATTAGGGGGGAATAATAATAAAGGATGTTGAAGAGAATTTTGATGAAGAAAGAATTCTTCATACAGTCTTGATCAAACAAGATGAAGAACAGAGCTAAATATTTCTGCAAACACCGAGCAATAGAGAAGCAAACAACATCACCGAGTAGAAAGAAGTGGAGAAAATGAACAGAAAAGAGACATTGATCAGAAAGGTATTATGAGCTTACAATAGATCTAAACTATCTCAAGATTAATTTGTTTATATGAACAGATCATATACTATTTCAGTTTAACCATTGATTCATAAAATCTCTTAACAGAGTTGGATTTAACTATCTTTTGATAGTGAGATACATCCCAAGGAGTATCAAAAAATTTATCATGAAGATAGCATCATGAAATACCGGTTATCAAGTGATTAACTATTATATTGAATCCTCTAACAATGTTTCACTTAATAGTGTGTTTGTAACCTTTAACAGGGTTGGCTCTTCACCGGGCTCACTTCAGAAGAGTGAAAATTTTGGGTTACCGGTCCCAAGTGGGTTTTCCCTTAACAGCATTTCCATGTTAAAAATCCATGTGTCAAATGTGTATATGGTTCATTGCTTTGATATTTTTCTTTACACATTACTAAATTGGATTGGTCAGTAAACATTAAGTTATTTACTGTATTTCAGTAAAGACTAGAAAAGACTAGACTATTATTCGGTAAAGTTTAAGAAAAAGGATTAACAGTGTATTCCAAGCATTAGTTATTTGATAAGATTATTTAAGGGCATACATCTTGTAGGACTGAAGATAACTAGAGGTTTATATGTGTGGTATAAATTTTTGCGTTGATATTAGATTAATTTTTTAGGCCACTGATTCACCCCCCCCCCCCTCTCATTTATTCTAACACTACCATCATTTTAATGATTTCTTCTTCTATTTTTTTCTGGTCCTCGGTAGACAAATTTACCCATTGTCTAATCTTATGATGTGATATACTACCTATGTTGATGATTGACTCTGCAATTTCATCAATTTTCTTTGGTATTTTGGCCTTTTCTGCTTGGATTATTTGCTCTCTTTCTGCTTCTACGGTATCATCATGTCTTCTCTTCCTCTTACATATCTCTTTCGTTGTCTCGGTGTTGGGTTCTCGATTGATTATTTTCTCTTCTAATATTTTTTACAGTGTCTTTCTTCAATGGTGGTTATTCTACCTTAGTTGTTTTGCTTCTTGTTCTAGATGCAGCTGTTACATCACTAACTTTTGTTTTCTTATCCTTTGGTGGCTCTAGATCAGATTCTATAGACTCAGAATCACTTAACTCTTTCCCTTCACCAATGGGTGACTGTTCCTCAGTGATATCCTTTGTTTGTTCCAACTCTTCATCAGTTACCAAGAGTTTCTTCTTAAGTGTTTTCACCATTTGTGTTTTCTTCTTCCCTATTTTCTTGACTACTATGCCAGTCTTTATTCTTGACTTGGCTTCCTCATATGTGCCAAATATACTTATATATTTGTCAACTAGTTCATTTGGTATGGCTTCAATAGATTTTGTAGCCAGATCTATGTCAATTTCATATTCCAATGGTGGTAACCATGTTGTTCTTGGGTTGGTAGATTTGATGAGTGTAGTGTCGGTGTCAACTACAAAGCATATCTCATCTTTGTATTTTTCAACCAACTGAGCAGGGATTCTCATCCTCTTGTGCATCCTAGTTTTTAATGTATTAAAGTATGTATCCACTAGTGGTATGAAATTATCTCCTATTGATTTAATGTAATCACTAATCTATGTTTTTATCAGTCGGTTGGTGTCCCAAGTGACATTACCAATTGAAGGAAAGACATTTTGGAAGTAAAATAATGTGCACATTAATAGAGAACTGAACTCACATGTATTAGATTGGGCTGATCTAACTGTTCTCATGTTTTCTTCTAGTTTCTTCAGTAGCATCTCGGCTAGGTCTAGTTGCACTCCCTTCTTTACTATCTTGTATGTCATGTCAACTGCTCCACAAGAAATGCTATTCATTCTTCTTACTTGAAATATCTTGTATCAAATCACATATGCACCAAATTTCATTTCAGGATCGGTGATTGAATTCAATTTTAGACCTCTGTCATCCCATTCGGCTCCAGTTAGCTTTTCAATCTTGGGGAATCTAGGGTGCCTTAGGGATTTTTCCTTCTTAGTGATTAGGTATCTATTTATTGCATGAATCACATCCTTTTTGATTGCCTTAGGTTTATCTAACCACATTTTACCATCATGAACTTGGCTGAGCACAATGCCAATCCATTCTATCTTGAATTCTTTTGAGAATAGTAGGGCATTGGTTAACACTTTCACTTCAATGTGTTTGTACTCTTCCTTCAGGTTTCCATCCTTACATAGCTTATGATAAGCTTCTTCAAGTTCAACATGTCCAATCTCTGTAAATTTGCACTGAATGTATTCCTAGATCTATTTGACCAATAAAACCCTAGGTGGGATACTTCAAAATGCTCCCTTTTTGTCAGGTTGAGCAGCAACCTCAGGGCATAACTTGTAGTTAGGTTCTTCATAGTTCAAGTTCTTGATTAGAATGACCTTTTTATCCTTTTTCATCTTGATTTTTGAGGTTTGAGAAGTGGTTTCCATTGTTCATTAACTTAGGGCTTCTTTTAAAATGAATTGTTAGCTTGGTAAGTCTAGATACTCACTGCATGTTTGTGGTGAGTGCTTGAAATTTGTTGGAGTTTCTTTGGAGGTTTTGAGAGTAACTTTGCAATGTTATCACTATGAATATCTCTTCTTGCTTGCTTAGTTGACAAAATGTAGATGTTCGGTTAACACACCAAAGTCTTCAGCTTGGTGAGTATACAATACTTGGTATAAAGTGTCAACTCGATTGTCTTCCACATGTTTACCGATGATGCTTGATATATAGTGTCAATTTGGTTATCATTCATATGTTTACCAATGTGCAATTTATGCTTGGGTCATATTGACCGACCAGACTAGATTCATAAAACATAACATGCAATACCATAGTGCATCTTGATTCATTCTAATTTGGCATATTCTCAATGAATATAAGAACTGATGTAAAATATAGCTTTGTAGAGTGTCGTTCCATACTTACTTGTATTTCTTAGGTGGGGGTGGTGGAATCACTTGATCCATTGGATGAGGCATCACCAACTATAGTTCTTGGTCTAGCATTATCATTGTTTGAAGCTCTCTATATTTGATTTCTCATTCTCTTGATGTCTTCAATAGTATTTCCATTTGCAAAAGTGCTTGACACTGTCACTCGGTCGCTGTAGTCCTTGCTTAAGTGACCGACCTTATGATAGTGTAAGCATGTCATTCTAGGGTTAGTCCATTTTCTAGATCTTCTTATCCATTTCCTCATACAGTTAGCATATATATGTCCATATCTACCATATGTTGTGCAATTTACCCAAGTTTTTTAATCCCAAACGTATGTATTACCGACTCTTCTCAGTTGATATGTGCTTTCTTGTTCTTTGGATTTCCAAAATTGCTTTATCCTTTTTCTGCATTCATGAAATGTGTGGCCATGCATGTTGCAAGTAGAACAAATTTTTTCCATGTAAGATTTCTTCTTTGGCTTGTTCATCTTACATCTTCATTCATGTTCTTTGTGTCCATGCTTGTTATAGTTATAACAATTACCTATGAATGTAGAAGTAGTTTTAGGAATACCTTTTTCTTTACTCTTGAAAATATTGATGTGTGGCCTAGTTTTCCACAGTGATTACATGTGTAGACATCCAAATATATTAGTATTATTATTAAATTCCCTTTTATTCATCTAACTATTTAATTTAATCAATTAAATAGTTTTATAGTTGGTATTTATCAATGGTCTAAATACTATTCTAATGTATTTTATTTAAATACATTTGTCTCACAAAATTCCCCTTTTTAATAAATTCATATTTATTAAAAATCTTCCATATTCCTTATTCTTCTAAGCTATAATTTATTCAAATTTAATTTTTATTATAATCTAAACCCTAGCTAGAAACCTATTAACCCAGCCTAGAGACCTACCATATTCCTACTCTACTCCCATCACCTCACTTCCTAAGCATACTTCCCTACCTAATTATCCTCTGCTCATACTTAAAAAGGTGATTCCTAACCTTTTTAAGGCTAATGGAATGCTCACCCATGTGTGAGAATTCTCTCGAAAATGGCCACCCATTCTTCTTAAAATCTCTTTACTCCTTTGTCTTGCCACTTGGAATTCTTGAGCCACTCAAACATTAATGCTATGTTTGACTCCAAATTAGCCATCCATTCAAGCCTATGTGTCCCTTATGTGGCTCTTATGTGGATGCCACATAGATGCCACCTCATTCAACCCCTCCTCTTCTATCCCAAAAATCTATAAATAGAGGTCTTCTCCTCTTGCATTTTCATCTCTCATATTTGCATTATTTTCATGCTAACATAGCTCTAGACTTCATATTTGATTTTATATGCTCTTAGTTTTCTTGCTTAAATCACATAGATATCACATGCTAGGATAATGGATAATGAATCATAGCTTCAATCTTGCATATTTTGCATATCATTTCCATAGCTAGTTTAGATCATCTTTTAAAGAATTTGAGACTAGTTCCTCATACTAGCTCTTGAATTTCTTAATTATTTCCAATCTTGCATTGCATTGGGGATCTATCTCATTTGTGTTTGAGAGAGCACATGCACAATCCATCAAAAGGAGAAAATAAAAAAAGTAGAATAGGGTGCAATTTACTTGTTTTTAGCTCAATCTGATGTTATGATGAGGTCTTGTTGGTTTATTTGTTCATTCCATGGATTATATGTGCTAACCCACTAACTTTAAATGTTTGAGCTTTCTCCCAATAGATTGAATATTTCCTCATACTAAAACATGAATGCTTATTTTGTCTTGGATTTGTGTAGACATTCCTTTAATCAGCTCAGTTTGATGATTCTCCATGCTCAGTATACCCTAAACCAGTATTGTTGTTGAGTCTTCTTTGTCCATTCATAAATTCATCCATTATTTTTGTGATGTCTTTAGCTTTCTTGATCATATTATTATGTTGTTTTTGAATCTTTTCTTCATGCTTCAATTTCTTATTTTCTTCTTTTAGTTCACCAATAGCTTCCAATTTTTCATTAAGTTCTATGTTCACTTGGCTGGCTTCATGACTCATAAGAACTATTTGATTGGTGATCTCAATGTGATGTTTAGTGAGTCTTTGTATCTCAGATTCTTTCTCTTGCAAATTTTCAGTAATCTTCCTCCTATCATCAATAGCCAAAGTTCTTTCTTGTTTAGCTTGTCTTGGATTATTCATAACATCAATCATTCTTACCATCTGTGTCTCTTGACCAATCTCTATTACTTTCACTTGTTCAGTCAGATGTTGATTAATTTCATTTAGATTTGTAATGCTTCCTTCAGATGTGTCAGATGTATTACTAGATCCAAATCTAGATGAATCAAATAGGTCAGGTTTCTCTTCTTCGTGATAGTTAGTTTCATTGTAGCGAGACGCCATGAATTTTCTTTCAGCCAATTACTCTTTCATTTTATTTCTTGCCTCTTTGTATTTCTCAAATAAAATATATATTTGCAAATTTTGATTCTCAATATTTTTATCAAGCTTATAGCTTTCCATTGTATGATCTTTTCTCTCAAGTATTTAAACTTTTCCAAATAAGAGATCTAGCTCTGATACCAATTGTTGGAATAATGGAAGGGTGTGTACTGAGAGGGGAGGGGTGAATCAGTACACTTTAAAAAAATTACAAATTAACCTTAGTACTCATTACTAGTATAACTGACCATTATTTCTTTTCTACTTCATGCATGCAATATCAAAGCATAAATGTAAATGCATGTAAACAAAAATTGAAATATTCATGAAACTCATATATGCATGACACAAGTATTTGATAATGCAGAAACCCTTGTTAGAAGGTAAAATCTACGGTGAGGATGAAACCCACAAAGCTTCACTATCTGCAAAATGGAAGGTTCCTATTAGGGCTACAATTTGTGATCACTTTTGATGATCTTACCTTGTTAGGAGTAACATATCAGACTTGTTAAGTCTACTTGGTTAAGAGATTTCAGCAACACAATGTATGTGTGCACTCGGTTAAGAGATTTACAATAGGACTGTTAAGTCCACCTTCTTAAAGGTTTTTTACTATTTCCTAAAATTGTTAGAGTGTAGAAAAAATATATATGACCTGATAGCTTGCAATCTTGAATTGTTGATTATACATCCATTAAGTTCACAAAATATATGTTGTAGAAGTTGAGAGATCTGACTTCACATATTGCCAAGAACACCTGAATGCAAATAACCTGTTGCTAAAAGGAAACTAGAGAGACAAAAGAACAGGCTTGGAAAATCTCAGTGGTGTGAGAGAAAATTGTATTCCAAGGTAATGAAACAATAATTACAAAATTTAAACCTTAAAGGTGAACGAAACCCTAAAAAGGTAAAAGCTAGGTTACGCAATATAATTAATATAAAATATTAATTATATGCACCTAAGAGACAGCTTAAGTGAAAATAGAGTACATAGACAACTTAATAATTAAATCAACATGATCTAATTAATAAGTGAAGATAAATAGATACTCTAACACCCCCCATTAAGTGAAGCTCGGGAGGTAAGCTAACCTAGCATAGCTATGAAAGTAGGAAAAGAGGGTCCCGACAACAAGGCCTGATCAGGTACCCAATACAAGGAAATCTCTATGAACTAGAGATAAAGGAGAAAACCCAGTGGGAAAAACCCCTCTCCAAAAAGAGATAAAACAAACATGTTGAAAAAACATGAAGGAAGGAAGGCCTCAACAAGACCCCACAAGGACAACTATCGTCACCCCAAGCATAGAATGCAACTAAAGATATTGAGGAGATGCAAAAGGTTTGGTGAAGAAGTCAGCAACCTGCACATCAGTGGGAATGTACTCCAAAGTGAGAAAACCATCTTGAATCTACTGACAGATGAAATGCATATGAAGCTCAATGTGTTCAGTGCACTGATGCTCCCCTGGGTTGTGGGAAATGTGAATAGCACTCTAATTATCACACCACAGAACCGTGGGACGGTCAAGAGGAAACCCAAACTCAGTCATCAACTGTCGAATCCATAAAATCTCCTAACTAGCATGCACTACTACTTTGTACTCAGCCTCTGTAGATGAAAGTGCGTGATCATTCTACTTCTTGCACAACTATGTGATATGACCAAAGCCAAGACAAAAAAAACAAAGCCAGAAGTAGAATTCCAATCATCAACATCACCAGCCCAATCTGAGTTAGTGAAGCCAACAATAAGAGGAGCCCCTGATGTGTAATGAATGCCATACATAAGTGTGCCTTGAATGTATCTCAAAATGTGCTTGGCAGCTTGCCAATGACTCTCATGAGGCTCATGTGAGAACTGAGAGATGAGACCGACTGCAAAGGAGATATCAAGACGAGTGTGTGTCAGGTATAAAAAACTGCCAACCAACTGCCAATACACTGTAGCATCCATTGAAGGCAAAGTGAAAGAGGTAGAAAAAGTAACACCTAACTGAAAAGGTGTGGGAGCAGGCTTGCAATCAAGCATATCAAAGTGTTGAAGCATGTCAAGAGCATACTTCTACTGGTAAACAAAGATCCCAGCAGGGGACTGAACAATATGCAGACCTAAAAAGAAGTGTAATGGACCAAGGTCAGTCATCTCAAACTACTCCATCAATGCGCGCTGAACATCCTGAATCATAGAAGTTGAGCTACATGTGATGATAAGATCATCAACATATAGCACAAGGATCAAAACCTCATCCTCAAGACACTGAATATAGACTGTAGGATCAGAATGACAACGTGTGAATCTTGTAGAAAGAAAAAAGGAGTCCATCTTCTCATACCAAGCCCGAGGGGCCTATTTGAGACCATACAAAGAATGCCAAAGTTTGCAAACCAAGGAGGAATCCTACACAAATCCTTGAGGCTGCTCCATGTAAATCTCCTCAGTAAGATCACCGTGCAATAATACACTCTTCACATCCATCTAAAAAATGGGCCATCTTTGAGAAGCTGCGAGGGATAAGATAAGGCAAATACAGTTCATCTTGGTGACAGGGGAAAATGTCTCAGTGTAATCAATAGCCTCAACCTATGAAAAACCCTTTGTGAAAAGACATGCCTTGTACTTATCAATAGAACCATCAACAGCAAACTTAGTACGATACAACCACTTGCATTGCACTAAATTTCTTCCCTTAGGAAGAGAACAAAGATCCCAAGTATGTTTCTTCATCAAAGAAGAAGACTCCTCCTCCATAGCACTATCCCACTCAGTATGTCCTGTCGCTACCGCAAATGTTTGAGGATCACCACAAATAGCATGACTCAGAAGACTAGAACCCGCAATATGAGACCGAGTGCGACGAGAAGTGGAAGGGTCACCAACCAGAGATCCTGCAGCATCAAATGTAACACGAGCCCATCTAGGCATCTGTGGAGGATCCTGTGGTGGAGGTAAATGGGGATCACCAAGATCATCATCCTCATCATCCTAGAAAATATATGGAAGAGATGAGGGAGTAGTGGTAAGTGAAGTCGACTCTAGAAGCAGGGTATCTACTGTAGGAAGGTGCTCATCAAACTGGACATCCCGTAGAAATAGGACCTCTCTGGAATCAGGGTCAAACAACCTATATGCCTTAACATCCTTGTAGTAGCCAACAAAAAAGAGGTTTCAGCTCTTCCGCTTCATTTCTCTCCTCTAAGCATCAGGCACAAATGCCCATACTTCACTACCAAAAACTCAGAATGAAGATACATCAGGCTTGACATGAGACCAAGCCTCCTCAGGAGTCATATGTCAAACTTCCTTGTGAGGAATCTAATTCTGCATATAGTTGGAAAAATTGACTGCCTCTACCCAAAAAGATGAATCCATGGACTTGGACTGTATCATACAGTTAGCCATCTCCTGAAGTGTTCTGTTCTTTCTCTCTTCCACACCATTCTACTGAGGGGTGTAGGGCACTAAAAACTAATGTTGAAGACGATGTTCAGAGCAAAAATCCCTGAAATCTTGGTTGACATACTCCCCCCCATTATTTGTGCATATCTAGTAAATAGAAAGACTAGATTGCTTCTCCATAAATGTCTTAAAGACCTAAAATGAATCAAAGACATCAAACTTGTACTTCAAAAAGTACACCCATGTGCGCCTGGAGAAATCATCAATGAAAGTAAGCACATATCTAGCACCAAAAAAAGGAGTAGGAAATGACATAGGTCACTATGAATCAACTCCAATGGTACCAAAGCATGAGTAGCTTGTCTGTGAGGAAAAGGATCCCTGTGTTGTTTGCCAAGAACACAACCCTGAAAAACCCCATCAGTGCAAGTAATCTATGGAATCCCAAGAATAAGTTCCTGTGTGCTCATCTACTGAAGATATATTTAATTGACATGGCCCAAATGCTCATGCCAGAGTCTGCTCACTGAATCTGCATGTGCTATAAGACAGGAACCTATGCTAGCAGAAGACTCAAATCCATCAAATTTGTATAGGCAAGATGCAGTGTCAACACTCCCAGTATCCATAATCATATCAAAATCATGTAAGTCATGAATAACCACATCATGTGGTGAGAATTAAATTGTCTTACCAAAGTGAGAGTGGCCAATTTGATAGATAGATAATAGGTTCATCGAAATTTCAGGGACAAAAAGAACATCCTGAAGAGAGCCTCCAGCTAATGCAATAGAACCATAACCCAAAATGGAAAGATGAGATGAGTTCCCAACAACAATCTGTGAAGTAGCACAAGGAGCAAGTGAGGTGACCAACTGCTAAGTGTGAGTCATGTGGTGAGAGGCACTGGTATCAAGAATCTAGGTGCACCCAGAAGTCATTGCTCGTGTAGTAAGAGCATGACATTTCCCTGTAGGGGAGGATGTGGACTGAGGAGCTGAAATGTGATGCTCCTGCATGGCTTCCTCTAAAGCCTCCAAACATTTCTAGCACCTAGAAATAGGATGTCCATCATTTCCACAAAAGCTACAGGTCTCAACTGATTTCTTCTTAGTCTTGGAGGTAGACTCAGTAGACTTCGAAGAAGATTTACCCTTGGAAGGGTTATCTAGAGGTTTTGAATCAGTTTTTTGTTCAGGTTTGGAGGAATACTCATTGCTTGCTAAATATTTCTTTGGTTTGGCTTTATGTTCTGGTTTCCCCTGTGAAGACTGAGTAACCAATGCTTGGCTAGAAGAGCCAGAAGCATCCATCTATTGGATCTTTGCATGTTCCCATGTCAACTGGTCACAGAATGTCTTGAATGAAGGCATGGTGTGTCTATTACCCAAATCATCCATGGTGGAGTAGAAACTAGAAGAAAAGATCTTATACTATCCTCTCAACTTTGAGAGTATTAGGAAGATACACTCATCATCTGTCTTGTTTCTCCCACATCCCTACAAAACTTAGCGCAGAGATTTGAACTTCATCAAGAAGTCATCCATAGTGGGAAAGCTGGTAGGAGTCAAAGTGGTCAGCTCTACATCAAGCTGTAGTGCCCGGAACTCATTCATTGTGCCAAAAAAATATGAAAACTTGCCCCAAATGGCCCTAGGAGTTGTCAAACCATCCAGGTTAAAAAGGAGACTATTGGAGATGTTCAGTGAAATCAATCCCATGGCTTCATCCATTTTGTTCCTGTGCTAAAGAATCTCAAAAGGATGCTATAGGATAGGTTGGTTTTCATCTAGACATGACCATAAGCCATGTGACATGAGTAGCATGTTCATGTCTGCTTTCCAGGTGTGATAATATTGTGGTGTCAGTCGGGCCACAGAGGGGTCTGACATTGAGAGTGTAATGTCCCTCCAACCCTGTCAAGTCCTGGTTATGCTCACTAGAAATTAGGAAGAGCTATATGTGAGAATGATCCTTCTTGAGATGGTTTCTTAAACTGAAACTCTTACAACTCACCATAACTTCATATTTTAATAGGGGAAATAATAATATTTACATAAATATGTTCCTTTACATCTTCATGTGTGTCAGTGATAGTTTAGGACCTTAATGCTAAAAGGATCACCTGATAGACTTATATGCTTATATGTGAGATGCTCATTATTAATGTTTAAAATTATCTTAGGTTAATTAATTATAATTACTTAAACAGATTAGATGTGTTATGTAATGCCCACCCTAGAATCTTTCTATGTTAGACTGACAGGACTATTGCTTGACACCTTAGATTTAATGATGGACTATGATTATTATTTAGTTAGCATTTTATGAGACATTTGAGTATATATATATATTTGGTTACTACGGTTTATTTAGAAATATTAAATGAGTTAGAATTTAATGTTGAATGGTTAGAAATGAACTATGAGGAAAATGTTTTACATTGATTTGTGTTATGATGTTTATATTATGATCTAATCCTACTGACCCTATTATGGTTTCATGTTCACTGTTTGATGTGAGTGTAGGATGAGGAGAGGTAGTCATAGTTACTCCTACGTGAGGTCCACACAATGTCACACTCTCCCTCCTTATTTGCCATTTTTGTGTATATATATGTATATGCATGTTAGTTGGTGATGCAGGATGAAGGTACCAGGCATCGTCTCCACCTGGCTACATAGGTCTAAGCGTGCCTTCAAAATACTCGAAATATTGATGTGTGGAGATTTAACCAAGTTACTCTCTAGGTTACCCATGGACTTATAATTATGTTTAGGAAGTTATCCTAGTGGGTATAGTAGAATACAACTTATGTTATGGTCTTGATTTGATTTTGGTCTGAGTTTATGTTATGAGTCAGAATTAAACTATTTTATGTGTATAATAATTATGTTATAAATATGTTATAACTGTTTGTATGTTATATAGGTGT
>MU227276.1:3298896-3309356 GCA_018584345.1 Thuja plicata
CGCGCTTAACTACAGAGTTTCCTCCATGGTTAAACCCACTCTACTTGCATCCTCATTTGCAAAACCTTCACCAAGTGTTGTGCCTTATGAACCATTCATTAGAAAGCCCCTTAAGCCTCATCAATTGGTGAGACTATTGTTATCTATTTGAGTACCATATCTATTAATTATAAAGAAGATTTAACAAGAAGACCAAGTGAATATTTGAGTTAAGGAAAATAAAAGGGTACTTGATCAGTTGGCACTCTGGCAAAGTAATTAGTTGTCTATCTTTTAAAGATAGTTTTCTAGCTATTTTGTGTCGAGAAAAGTTTTTTGTTCCAAGCGAAGTTGTTTGTGATGAGAAAGTTTGTTTAGTACCGAGCACCAGTGAAATTGCCAAGTGAAAATAGTGATGTTGGCCGACTTACAGTATTTGGATTAATGATGACATTTGAGATCTCTGGCCGACTTAGTTAATTTTATTGGGATATGTAAAGGTAATTAAAGATTGATCCACATTATTTAATGTATGGGTAACCGTAATTAATGCATGGTTTCAAGATTTAATTAGAGACTACTTTGGAGAAGTAAATGTAATGTAATGATGGAATGATCTATTGGATCTGACCTAACCTAAGATCTATGATCTTGATTAAGCGGCAAAAATTTATCTGACCTAGATAGAGAGGTATATGATAACCTCAAGGGGTTATTCATTAAGTGTGCGTGTGTGCAAGTGGATGTGTGTATGCAAGAGGATTTGCATAGTTGATTTACTAATTGGCATGACCTAGCAGAGAAGGCTGAATACAGATGCAGAGAGTTGCATGTGTGATTTCTTAATAGATTTCCAAGCAGATCAGAAGATTAAAATGACAATGCAGGCCATCTAGTAAGTTAACATCAGAGCTGTAATTGGACCTGAATTTGCAAAGTAAGTTGTATGCATCAGATCACAACTGCTAATTACTTTCTAACCATTGTATAAGTTAAAATCCTTTAACAAGGTTGACCTAACAGTCATTTGTATAAATCCTCTAACAAGGTGACATTCA
Organism: Thuja plicata; assembly: GCA_018584345.1. Lineage (NCBI taxonomy): Eukaryota > Viridiplantae > Streptophyta > Pinopsida > Cupressales > Cupressaceae > Thuja > Thuja plicata. Next base: position 3,299,934 of record MU227276.1, read on the forward strand.
GGTGGAATGTTCTAAGTCCTCTAACAAAGCCACTCCTGACAGGGTGATTAAATCCTTTAACCAAGTCACACCTAATAGTGTATTATTGTAACCTTTAACAGGGTTGGCTCCTCACAGAGCTCACTTCAAAAGAGTGAAAACTTGGTAGCATGTTACTCGTGGTTTTTTCCATATTGGGTTTCCACATTAAATACTTGTGTCAACTTGTGTGAATGCTTATGGTTTGTTTTATTGTTATGTTTCTACAAGCTAATTACATTAGACAGTAAACTACATGATTAAGTTGTTGATATATGCTACTGTTGTCGAGTAGATCTGAAATACATAAAGTTTTATTTTCTACATCTAGAACTGAGGATAACTGATTCACCCCTCCCCTCTCAGTTATTCTAAATTCATTCTAACAATTGGTATCAGAGCATTGGTCTCCTGAAAATAGTTTGAAGGTACTTGGAGTGAAAAGATCAAGATGTATAAGAAGGAGGTTCCTAAGCTGAACAAAGGTAACTTCCTTGCATGGCAGAGTTTGATGAAACTGCATCTGGTCGGTATTGGAGATGATGCTAAGTGACTTATTGAAAATGACTATGTATCACCTACTACTCCTCTCACAGCTGCACAACTAAGAGAAAATGAGGAGCACAATCAAGCAATGTTGGAGATTGCATCCTCATTGAGCTATTCAATTTTTGATGATATAAAGAGATGCACAAATGCAAATCAGATGTGGGATAAACTAGAAACTGTCTATGGTGGAGACACAAATGTGCTAAGAGCTAAATCAAAAAGTTTAAGAGGTAAGTTTGATGAGATGAAAATGCAAGAAGGTTATGGTAGAGTAAAATAAGTTGTAAATGCCATTAGAGGAGCTAATGGAACAATAGATGAGAACACTATTATGAGCAAGGTACTGAGAACTTTACTTCCTATATATGCTATTAGATTTTCTACAATTCAAGAACTAAGATGTACTCCTAACAATAATCTAAATCTGGAAAATCTGATAGGCAGACTCACTGCATTTGAAATGTCAAATTATGATAACTACAATCCACAAGGTATTGATTCTGCTTTTAGATCACAGTTGGTTCTCAGTAAATCTAAGAAAGGAAAGGAACATGTGAACAGTGATAGTGACACTACTGATGATTATCTTGAATAAATTGAAGCACTTATGGCAAAAAGGCTATCCCGAGGAAAAGGAAAATACAGAGGTAAACTTCCTATTATTTGTTTTTCATGTAATAAAGTTGGTCATATAGCTGCTAGATGTCCTAATAAGAATGAAAAAGATGAAAGAAAGGAAAATAAATAAAAAGAATACAAAGACAGAAAGGATGACTGAGACTTCAGTAAATATAAGGATTACAAAGACAAAGGTAAGAAATCGTGTTATATTGTTGAAGAAACTTCTGACAATGGTACTGACAATTTTGATGACAATGATATAGAAGTTGTTTATGTTGCAATGAAAGAAGATTCTGATGATGATGATAAAATTGCATTAATTTCTTATAAGAGTAAAAGTGATTGTTGGATCATTAACAGTGGTTTTTCCCATCATATGACCGGTGACAAGGATAAGTTTGAAACCCTAAACCAATGCAAAAAAGGATATGTAAAATTTGGTAATGATGCACCATGTCTTATCAAAGGTAAAGGATTGATTAACTTGACTGACAAAATAAAATGTGATAATGTGTATTGGGTTGATGATCTTAATTATTATTTGTTGAGTATTGCACAGCTGAACACTTCTGGTTACAGAGTTGAGTTCCATCACAAAAAAGCAAAGATCTATGACTCTACTAGAGAACTAGTTGGAAGTGGTGATCAGACTAAAGGTAACTTGTTCTATCTAGATTTATCTAAAGAAACATTTTTGTTTGCAGAGTACAATGATGTTTGGTTATGGCATAAGAGGTTGTGTCATGTGAACTTTGATAACTTGGTAAGCATAAGTAAATTGAAAAGGGCTAGAGGGCTACCTAAGTTAAAGAAACCTGAGAATGCTATGTGCAAACAATGTCAACTAGGAAAGATGACTAAGTCTAGTTTCAATATTAAAACACATATTTCAGAGGAAATTATGGAATTGGTCTATACTGATCTTTGTGGTCCCATTGGAGAAAGAAGCTACTATGGTGCTAGATACTTTATTCTATTTGTTGATGATTATTCAAGGATGATGACTGTAATGTTTCTCAAAGAAAAATTTGATGCATTCCAGTTTTTTAGATGGTACTTAGCTAAAGTTGAAAAGGAAACATGCAAAAGTTTGAAATGCTTAAGATCTGACAGAGGTGGAGAGTTTATTTCTAATGAGTTCAATAGGTTCTACAATGACTGGGGTGTAAAGAGACAGATGTCCACACCCAGGACACCTCCACAAAATGGTATTGTTGATTGCAGGAACAGATCCATCATGGACTTTGCAAGAACACTAATGATGGAGAAAAATGTTGCACAAAAATATTGGAAAGAAGTTGTAAGTACTGCAATCTATACCCTGAATAGAGTACAAGTCAAAAATGGTACAAATGCTACACCTTATGAACTTTGGTATGGTTATGCACCTAGTGTAAAGTACTTTAAAGTATTTGGAAGAAAATGTTTTATACTGAAGGACAACAGAAATGGAAAACTTGATGTAAAAGGTGAAGAAGGTATATTCCTTAGTTATTCAATGAAAAAAAAAGCATACAAATGTTTTAATTCTAATACTAACAAAGTTGTGGAAAGTGCAAATGTTAGAATTGATGAGTTTGCATAAATGAATGGAGTTGAAAGTACACAAGATCCTGAAAGCTACAGATCATTTGTATATTTGGATGAGGAAGATTCTAATACACTACCTGAGCCTACTGTCGAGCAATAGCATGCACCTGCTGAGTCACAGAGTGGAGTTGTTGAGCAATAGCAAGTGAATGTCGAGCTATTTGATGGAGATGCCAAGTCACAGAATCAACTAGAACTAAACACAAACAACGAATCTAAAATAAGCTCTGAGCCTACTCTAGCAAAATATGTGAGGAGACACCACAATCCTGATCAAACCATTGGATTGAAGGATTCTGCAGTTATGACACTGTTAGTCCAAATCTTGATCTTTGCCCTTAATGTTCCTTTTTCAAAGTTGCCTTGTTATTTTTGTGGATCTCAAGCTGCCTAAGCCCTCATGTTTAAAATCCCAGCGAAAGTACCTCCCCTGTGTTTCACCGTTGTTTGTTAAAAAGAGAAAAATATTTTGCTAACGTGTCCTTTGAACAGGTTTGAACACATATGAACATCCTTGAACTCGATTCAAGAGTGTTCAAGGGTGTTCAAGCTCATTCATATTTTTATGAAGTGGAAGCAGGTGATTATAATTTTCACTAATAAAGGTGTTTCATAATCACAAGCTATAGATCTTTGGTCAATCAAAGGTAGAAGTTTATTGGTTAAGTCTTTGACTCTTTGTACCAGAATGTTGGCGGGATATTAAGGAACAGGCTTGAACAAAGGTGAACACATATGAACATCCTTGAACTTAGTTCAAGAGTGTTCAAAGGTGTTCAAGGATCTTAAAAAGTGACATGTGGTATAAATGAAGGACAACCACCATCTTTTTAGATGTGGCCCCCACTCATTAAGGCTTTTAATGAAGAGATCTTTTGGTGGCAGATTAAGTTATGTCTGAGCTATCCAATTAATGAGGAATTCGTGTGACAAAAAAGTTTGCACAAAGTGGCAGTAAATGATCGCATGTGGGAACGGTCTTTTCTCTCTTTGAGATATTATTGTGTTAATTATGGGTAATTAATTACTCATTCAAGGTGTTTCTTTCAAAGCTCTTCTTGGTATTCATTATTTTTGAATTGTTGTTGCTGCGCAATGAGCGGAGGTAAGGGTTTTCGGAGCTCCGGTTGCAGAATTTTCCTCAAAAATCAACGTAAGTCAGGTTGTCATTCTTCCAGTGTTTAAATTTAAAAGCTGGTGAATTTTGCAGGATTTTCTATAGCAATTCGTAGTCTGTCCTTGCAAGCATGAAGTCTGCATTTCATTTCTTTGGGAATGTGTCTAGTTTAGTGTGCAAAAATTCTATTGTGACAGACACAGATTTAGAGGGGTATGATGTTGAAGGGATAGCTAATAGGCTTACTGCATGTGTTGAATAAAATGTCCCTTCTATGGAAATTTTGAGTAGTGGGTTATGTATAGCCGCGTGCTTCCCTCCTGCGGTGGTTTTCCCTGAGCTTGTCCATGAATGTATTAAACATTATGACCAGTGAACCGAGTCAATTCTTAAAAGAAATGGCGAGGTATTAATGGTTGTGAATAGAGGAATTGTCGCTTTAGCTTTCCAAATCCAAGAGAAAACTTTTTCAGCTTTCTCTCCTACCTAATCCCTAGTGAAGTTCAAGCCAAATGCCAATGCAAACCGTACTTCCATAGCTAAGTACTGGTTGTTAAATGCCCAAAGAGGAGGTTCTCCTTAACCCAAGAAGTTAAACAGAAATCATATACATTCACACATTAGTGATATTATGGTAATGTTGCATAGAGTCAGAGGATCACCCGAGGCTTCTTTGTTTTCAGACTAGTTATTTTTCTATGTAGAAATTGTTTTAGAGGGAAAGCATAATCTGGATTGGGCCGAGTTATTTACGGAATCTATGAGAGAATAGTTGAATAGTTCCAAGCATACTGGTTGTAGCTTTTATATGTCTTCTTATCTGATGTATTTCCTAGCATGTAGTAGGATATGGGAAGGCATGGCTCATGAGCCTTGGATTGATGGCATGTGTGTTTGTGAATATTTCTCTATGCTTCGCAAAGATAGTGTGATTCAGAATTACAGGAGAATTCATGATACCTTTATGGGTAAGCTTTGCTTTGAAATGTCTAGAGATTTGGCCAGGAGGATAAGCTCAGAAGCTCAACACTTTGTGACTAGGTTTGGGAGTTATTATATCCAATTCCATAGGTTCTCCTATTTAAGAATTGGTGGTTTTGAGGATGCCCCTACCAAATTGCCTAGATATGCATTTGATTGTTTCATCTTTGCTGAAATTTGTAGACAGCTAGCCATTGTGCTAAAATGTTTCCTTCATGGGGACTGAGGTGAAAAAATATTCCCATTGCAGCTAGGAAAACTTTCTTGTCTAACCATTGAAGATGCCATAAGTATCGGAAGTGACCTTGGTCATTTCGATTATAAGTACTACATAGAGAGAACAGGCTTCGATAACAAAAATTTTGCTAGTGGTAGCCTAGGTTTAAGGTCTCACATGTTTCCAGTTCCCCATTTAGAGGATTTCTGGGAGGATTGCACAAATAAATCTCAAGTCATGACTAGAAGCCATAGCAGACTTTGCATCTCCCAAATTCAGTCCATGAGAATACAGTTTAGTATAGAGGGGGTAGAAAATGATGGTTCTGATTTGATTGAGCCTAATTTCAAAATACTTCTGGATACTAAGGAGGTAGATGTTGATTGGTCAAAGGAGGAGGAAGATGACATTAAAAGTAGAACATAGCATGTTCTCAATTTAACTGAGAAATGGCTACAAGCAAAAAAAGAGCAGTGTAGTCCTAAAACGACTGGAAATAAATCTTCAATTTTATTTTCTCCCTCCTCTATTTCTAATATGCCTAAACCATTTGGTAATGTAGGTTCATCTGATAAGCAGTCGAAGAAAGAATCTAAAAAGAAGTCTGTTGCAGAGCTTTCCTCTATGGTTTCTCCTCAACGGATCACTAGTTTACGATCCTGATCACAAAAGAAGGTGAAGATGACTAAAGAGTAGAAAGAGAAATTTAATCTATAATATGACAAGTTTGGAGACTTGAATTATCAAATTGGGGATGATGACCAAATCGGGAAAGATCTTTTTGATCTCAAAGATGTAACCCTGGATTTAATGGATACTCCTGTTAAAGTTAGTCCTCAACCAGAAACAACCAGTGACATGCCCAAATGGTTAAATTTTTTAGTTAATAGGAAGCGGAGTCTAATTCCTATGTCAATACCAGTGCAAGAGATTGTGAGTAAATATGCTCAAAAAACCCCAAAAGCCAAGAAGTTGAAAAGCACAGCACGCATGTTTGCTAATGCTAAAACTAGGAAGTGGACAGCTTAAGTTTCTACTTACAGGCCAAAAGAGGAGAAGCAAGATGTGGCGGTTGAGGATTTTGAGGTAACCAAAATTGAGTTGGGAACAATGGACAGAGCCAGGAAGAACCACCTATTCAAAGAAATAGCCCAACAAATGTTGATTACATTGGTGCAAGATAGCAAAGAGAAGAAAGAGTTGAAAAAAACTATTGTTTCACTTTCTCAGTTTATTAATGCATTCTAAAACTTTGATGCTACCCCGTTGTCTCAATCTTCTCAAGTGTTTGATCCCAATTCTGAAGAAAGTAAGACTCTGTTGAATCAAGTTCAAAGGGGATGGACTTTAGTTTCTTCAGTTGATGAATGGATGGCTCAAGTGCTAAATAATGGCAGGCAATATATTAAAGATTCACATTCGATTCTTCATAACACTAAGACAATGATAGGAGAGTTGCAGGATCAACGTCAAGTATGGGGTACAAATGAAGAAAATGGGTGTCATCAATGACCAAATTTATGGAAATCGAAAGGTACAGCTTTAGTAAATTCTATGTATAAAATTCACTAAAGGGTGTTAAGGAGTCCCACTTCTTCATTCTCAGGAAAAATATTAGCTGGCGTATTGCTCTGATAAGAAGTGCCATTACAAAAAATAAGGAATATGAAGCTAAAGCTAAGAAAATACAAAAGGCTACCCTAACAGAGTTGAAAGTGATTAATTTCACTTATACCTACCCCTCTATCTTTGGCAAACAAGAATGGAAAGGTTCTTTGGATGCTTTTGACTCAGCCATTAAAACTATCAGAGAAAAGATTCATCCCAAAGCCTTTGATTTAACCCAGATAGCAAGGATTGAATCCATGTTTTATTTGTCTATTGATCAGTTATCCAATGTTACTGAGAAGGTGAAGAAGCTGAGCTAGAACAAAGATGCCTCCATGGCCCGAATAGTGAACTCTAAAATCACGCATCTGTCGCTTGCAAAGGAACTAGTTTAAGCATATAAAGAATGGAAGCTGACTCAATCGGTTACCGACAAAGAAGGAAGTCCAGCAACAAGCGAAGATCATGCCATAGATAAGGAGCCTGATTCGGCCATCTAGTTTCCTTTTTTTTACTATGTTATCATGCTAAACTTTGACGACATGTGTCCCCTTTCTGGTGGATTAGTTACTTAACTATTTGCCCGAGAGGCCATGTTTTTTGGGAGGCCTCTCGGTGCTCTGTTGCTATTTATTCTGGCTACTTAAAATTTTAAAGGGTTTGGAAAAACTTTGGATTGGTATAGATAGTTTTGATAATTATAGTTCAGATGGTGAATGTTATGAACATAATAGCTTTCAGACAATTATCTGTGTAGTAATTTCTGAAATATATGATAGGAAGGTTATTGAATCTGTGTTTTTCATGATCCGGAGCAAGGTGCCCTGTCTCGGCATATTGTTTGGCCTGCTAGGGAGAGCTTATGGTGTAGACCTGTGTTTTAATGCTCTATTTTATGAACAAGTTATGGTCCTACCAACTGTGATAATACCAAATTTGGAGGAACAACCTCCTATTATTCAACCAGACCTTAATTTTCAAAACACTCAAGAGGATATCATCTCTGATTTGAACACTATTGCTTGGATTTTAAAGACCAGCTATCACTAGTATCAACAAGTTCTCCTAGTTTTAGAGGAAGAGGAATATATAGGAGAGTGGTTGAGAGGACTCTCGATTGCCCAAGAGGCACAAGTTATTGATAGAATTGCTCAGAGGTAATAAAATAGAATAATACTAGATTCTCAACCTTACACTAGATCTCAGAGGAAGGAAGGCATTTCTGATACTTTCTTTGAAAGCTTGCAAAATATTCATTTTTCCTCTTCTTCCATCTTGAGACCCAAAGCAAAAAGTAGACCTTCTTCTCCTCCTAAAGCTGCCCCTAATTCTTCTTCATCCTCTAGTGTCTAGCAAGCTTTAACTTTGTCTGGTTTTCAAGCACCACCTTTAGTTACAATCTTTCCAAGTGCAGTTATGGCTCACCCATGGGGTGCAATCGTTGGTCCTTTAAATTTGGGAGCTCATCATCCTCTCCCTAAAGATATTAAAGAAGTCTTGCCTAAATTTTCTAGAGATGGCAAAGTCTCAGTAGATGAGCACTTGAATGCATTCAATGCAGCTACTGCCATTTTGGCAGTACAACATGAAGATGTAGCAGTAAGACTCTTTTCTCAATCTCTCTCAGAAGGAGCTATGGAATGGTTTGGCCATTTTCCAGCCAGATCAATAACAAATTGGCAAACCATGAAGACTACTTTTGAAGGACGTTTTAAAGGGGTTGATGATGAACATCTTTACTAGCACAATTGACACAAATGAAGAAAGAGATTCCTGAGCCCATGAGAGATTATGTGGCAAGATACAACAAAGTTGTTCGTAGAATCCCTGCTGCCAAAAGACTGACCCCTGAAAACCAGCAATGTTTCTTTGTAAATTCTATGCCCCCGGACATAGGATTTCACTTAAGAAGGAGTGGGCCAGCTGAATTGGTTGTTGCCCAAGAATAGGCTACTGAGTTAGAAGATGATCTTATTACAGCTAGGAAATGGAGAAAAGATGTTCATATTTATCATTCTCAACCTTCTACTTCAGCTCCTACAGATCCAGTCATTCAAAGACTATTGAATGACGTAATTACCTTGAAAAGACAATTACCAAAACAAGGATCTTCATTCCCTTCTCCTTATCAAGACATCAACCGAAAGAAGCCTCATCAATGGCGCAATAAACCTCCTCTATTGCCTTCTACTCAGCCAATATTATCCTTAGAAGTGTACGCCTCTCTCTCTAGGTTCCCATAGCTTTCCAAGGGCGGGGGTTAGTAGCAAAGGTTCACAAGTGAATGCAAATCAAGTACGCAATAACTACTAAACGAATAACAAAAATGTGAGCAATAAAATGTACAAACAAGAGAAAGGAAGACAAACGAATGCAAACCCTTTGATGCTTGAAGCTTCTATTGTTTCTCTCTACTCCTTCTAAAACGTTGTTCTTGATGCTTAGTATTGGCGGGGAAACGTCTATGACTTGAGAAGCGTTGAGAATTTGACAATTGAAATGTGTGTGTGATCGCAAGATAGCTTGAATGTTGACAGAGTAATGGTGCTTGTAAGCTTGAAATCCTGGATCCTTCAAATGGTTATGAAGGGTTTGTTATATAGGAATTGGTGATGAAATGAATGGTTGAGATCAATCCCAAAGATGGGGAGATGAACGGTTGAGATCAAAAGGAACAGGAGAGATCCTCAGTAAACTCCACCTCTTTATTTGGTTAAGAGGA
>MU227276.1:3322874-3333084 GCA_018584345.1 Thuja plicata
AATCAATTAATGGTAATTAATCAATTAAAGCTATTTAATTAAATAAAATTAATTATTTAATTAATTTTGGGAATTTGATTAGATGATTTGGGAAATGAATTTAGAGGAAAATAGATGATTAATTAATCATTAAAACCCATTAATTAATAGATGAAAATTAGTGTTTTTAATGTAAAGTCGCAAGCCTGTCCATTTTAGGGTGTCTACAAGAAGCTTCACCAAAAGAAGTTGTCATGTGTTCCTTTCATCTAACAATGGATCATGATGGTAATTCTTGCCCTGATATGCAAAGACATGTACAAATGGAGGCCACTAAAGATGTGTTGGGAGAATGCACTTTGGAAGAGCTCCTTCAAGATAGACCTGGCAACTGTGGCTCATACTTTTTAGAATACGAATCTGACTCAGAAAGAGGAGATATTCTAGTCACCCTTGGGGATCCTACTTGTGCTATGCTTACTCAAAATCAAAAATTTTCAAAGAGCACTTCAACTCCAGCTAATCATGTCCATAAGACTCGGGATCATGTAAGTAATGCTTCTTCTTCTAGTCCTTTGACTCTTGATGTTAAGTTTGCGCAAAAAGATTCTGAATTTTTCTCTTTTGATATTGTAGAATTTTGCAAGTCTTCTACTATCCAAATTCCCCCTGCAGAATATCTGAGGTTAAACCCCAAAGAACTAGACAAATTTGTCAAATTTGTGAAAGGTGACCTTTTGGACTTGTCACAATCTAACCAATGTACTGTTGACCCAACCGATCATCTAGTTGATATTCCTGCAGTTATTTCACCGTTTGTCATGAATCAGAGTGACACTGTTGTCACTCCTACTCCTGAAGTGAAATGTGAATTTGATGAAACTAGGAAGCCAGAACCCTTTTATATTTCCCTACTCCTAAATGGCCTTAAGTTTAGTAATTGCATCATAGATTCAGGTGCCTCTGATAACGTTATTCCCTTGTTTGTAGCCAAGGCTTTAGGTTTAACCTTGACCAAAACCTTTGGAAGGTGCTACTCTATGGATGGAAAATAAGTACCCTTAATTGGTCAAGTTAAAGATGCTCAAGCTGTTTTGGCAGCCTATCCTGATAAGAGACTCAAGCTAACTATTTTGGTAGCAGACATACCTACAAGTTACAGTATGCTCTTAAGTATAACTTTCTGCAAAGGCATGGGAGGGGAAATAAAGATGGATTGGTCAGAAGCCATAATCCCTATTGGGAAGAAAAAGGTCAAACTAGAACCCGAAGCCAAGAACAAATACACTGTAATTCCATCTGATGATCCTAAGGCACAAATTTTATTTGAAGATTATGAGTTTGGTAATTACATGATTTTCTCAGATGAAACTCCTCCTATCTTTGAATACTCTAGTGGAAATGAGAAAATTTGGTTGATGGATTTTGATGGTAGTTGCACTACTGCAGGTTCTGGAGTCGGTGTTGTTTTTAAAGGACCTGATGATCAATATATTCCTTTCTCTTACAAACTAGATTTTAAAAATACCAATAATACCGCCGAGTATGAGTCTCTTTTGTTAGGGTTGTGAGAATCCAAAGCATTGGGAGTAAAGGCACTTGTTGTGAAAGGCGACACTGAACTAATCGTTAAACAAGTAAAGGGTCATTTTTCAGTAAAAATGAGCATTTGAGGCATTACAAAAATTTGGTTTGGGATGAAATGGATTCTTTTGAAGCCTTTTCCATAGAATATATTCCCAGGAGTATCAATACAAGGGCTAATTCTCTAGCTGTGTCAGCATCTCTACTCCTCCCTCACCCAGATTTCAAAACAAAAATATATAGGGTTGAGATGATAGATAGACTAGCTATCCCAGATAACATTGAACACCTGCAAGTTTTTGAAGATGATACCTGGATAAAGGATTTTATGGCGTGTGTAGAAGGTTTCTCTTCTATGTACTTTGAAGGAATGAATGAAGATAGTGGAGGGTCAAATCCTAAATTCTTACCAGAAGAAGAGGTTGTCTAGTTGAAGAGCAACAAAATTCCCAAAGGTTTGGTTTCTTTAGAGAACTTGTTTTCTCGAAAGGATGATGGTTTCATTTCAAGAAAAAATTCTCACTCAGATGTGCAAAAAGAATATGACAAGGTGAACATTGGCACTGTGGCTTAACCCAAGTGGATTTCTATCGGTAAAAATTTGTCTACCCAAGAAAAGAAGAACCTTCAAATCATGTTAACAGCCTACACTGATGTTTTTTCTTGGGATTATAGTGATCTCAAAGATTTTCAAAAATGGAAATATAGTCACCACATCCCTCTCAAGCCTTAATCAAAACCTTTTAGGAAAAAGCTTTGTAGTTACAATCCTAAGGTCTCTAAAGCAATTTTAAAGGAAGTTGACAAATGCTAAAAGCTAGAATCATCTACCCTATTCACCATTCAACCTGGATTGCCAATATTGTTCCTGTCAGAAAAAAGAATGGTGAAATAAGAATCTGTGTAGACTTTAGAAATTTAAATCAAGCCAGTCTTAAAGATAATTACACCCTGCCTAAAATGGAACATGTATTACAGGAAATTGCCGGGTCAGAAATGATGTCTCTACTTGATGGGTTTTTTGGATATAATCAAGTAAGTGTGGCTGAAGATGATAAATAGAAGACTGCTTTTACTACACTGTGGGGAACTTTTTCTTACAATAGGATGCCCTTTGGCATGATCAATGCAGGGGAAACTTTTCAAAGGGCAATGGATTCCTCTTTTGCCGATTTGAAAAATAGAATTATAGTAATTTACCTTGATGATTTAACTATGTACTCTAAAAGAAGGAAACACCATGTTCAGGATCTTAAATCAGTTCTACAGAGGTGTAGAGACCATGGCATATCTCTTAATCCTAAAAAATTAGTTTTTGGTGTGACTGAGGGAAAATTATTGGGACATATCATATCCAGAGAAGGAATTAGGATTGATCCTGAAAGAGTAAAGGCTATTCAACAGATCAGTCTACCTTCAACGAGGACAGGAGTCAAAACTTTCTTTGGTCAAATTAACTTTTTGAGGGCCTTTGTCCCAAATTTTTCTGAGTTGACAAGGCACATAGTGGGAATGATGAGTGAAAAGCACCCCTTTAAGTGGAAAGAAGAAGGTAGGAAAGCTTTTGGAGAAATTAAGATAGCTATGGCCAATGCCCCATCTCTAGTTTACCCAGATTACAAAAGAGATTTTATTATTTATTGTTATGCTTCTGATCACACACTGTCTGGAATTCTAACTCAGAAAGATGTTTTAGGAAATGAAGCTCCCATTGCTTTCATGAGTACACCTTTAAAAAATCATGAACTAAAGTATTCCCCCATCAAAAAAAAAGCCTTTGCAGTGGTGAAATCGGTTAAGCAGTTCAGATTCTACATCCTCCATTCTCATTCTATAGTGTTTATTCCTGATTTAGCAGTGAAGGCACTACTCACCCAACAAGAAGTAGCCATGAACAAAAGAGTAGCATGGGTGACAAAGATTCAGGAATATGATTTGAAAATCAAACCCACTAAACTGATCAGAGGCAGAGGTCTATAAATTTATTACAGAAAATGTTAGTCATCCTGAAAATCCAGAATCTGAAATATCTCAAGTATTATTGGTTAGTCTAACTGATTCTTAGTTCTGTGACATTGCCTATTTCCTGACTTATTGAGAATTTCCACAAAGGCTGTCACCTAAAGAAAGAAGAACTCTAAGGCTGCAAGCTAAAAAGTATGTAATATGGCAAGGTGTGTTGTATAAAAGGGGTCTGGATGGTACGTTTCTAAGATGTGTGGATAAAATTTAGCAATTGCAGTTGCTCAAAACCTTTCATGAAGAGGCATGTGGAGGCCATTTCTCATCTACCATAACGGCATTCAAAATCCTTTGAAATTGTTTTTATTGGCCAGGTATGTTCAGAGATGGCTATGCATTTGTTAGGAATTGTGAAAAATGTCAATTATTTTATGGGAGACCTCAATTAGCCGCTTTACCTTTAAGACCAGTTGTGGTGAGTGAACCATTCAAGAAATGGGGTATTGATTTTATAGGCCCTGTCAGTCCTTAGTCAAGTGCAGGCCACATTTATATCCTAACAACAACTGACTACTTCACTAAGTGGGTCGAGGCTATTCCAACCAAAAAGCCTAATTCCCAAGTAGTTTGTAATTTCTTAAAGGATAATATTTTGGTGCATTTTGGAGTACCCCAAAAGATTGTAGAATAATGCCACTTATTTCTCTTTGTAGGAGCTTTCCCTTTTTTTTTTTGATCATAATATCTCCCTGGCTCATTCATTCGATTATTTCCCCCAAGGAAATGGACAGGCCGAGTCAAGTAATAAAAATCTGATAATGATCATGAAAAAGCTAGTAGATGATAGTGGCAAAAATTGGCATAAGAAGCTTTTTGAAGCCCTTTGGGTTGATATAATTATGCCTAAAAGGGCTATTGGTATGGAACCCTTTGAGTTGGTGTATTTAATTGGGGCACAAGTATCAGTTCCTCTAGAACTCTCTATAGCTAAGCTGCAAATGGCCATTAAGGATCAAACTTTTAAAGACTCCTTAGAGAAAATAATTATGTACTTGCATAAACTAGAAGAAGAAAGAGAAGCTCTGGTAGATAAGATTACTGAGCATCAAGCTAGAGTGAAGAGCATTTTTGATAGGAAAGCAAGACCCAAAAAATTTTTGAAAGGAGATGAAGTTTTTCTATGGGACAAAAGAAAGGCTCCTAAAGGCACCCACAGTAGGTTTGAATCACTGTAGAAAGGCCAGTAGGTTTGAATCACTGTAGAAAGGCCCCTTTATTATCACTAAAGAGTTGGGAATGAATGCTTTGAAGTTGGCTTATCCAGATGGAATGATCTTACCATTTTCCTATAATGGGCAAGATCTTAAATTGCTGAAGCTTTAATCTCAGTCTCTGTGTCTTGTTGTATATATTAGGTTAGATTTCTTTTTTTTTTGTGCGTCTTTCCTTTCTTGCAAGTTTTCTGAGCCCTTTTTGCAGTAGTTTTCAAAACTAGAGTATTTGAGTTCTCTGGATTTTGATAAAAGTCAGTCCACAGTCAGAGCCAGTGTTAGGCCAAATCTTGATCTTTGCCCTTAATGTTCCTTTTTCAAAGTTTCCTTGTTATTTTTGTGGATCTCAAGCTGCCTAAGCCCTCATGTTTAAAATCCCAGCAAAAGTACCTCCCCTAAGTTTCACCGTTGTTTGTTAAAAAGACAAAAATCTTTTGCTAACGTATCTTTTGAACAGGTTTGAACACATATGAACATCCTTGAACTTGTTTCAAGAGTGTTCAAGGGTGTTCAAGCTCATTAATATTTTTATGAAGTGGAAGCAGGTGATTATCATTTTTGCTGATAAAGGTGTTTCATAATCACAAGCTACAGATCTTTGGTCGATCAAAGGTAGAAGTTTATTGGTTAAGTCTTTGACTCTTTATACCAGAATGTTGGCAGGATATTAAGGAATAGGCTTGAACAATGGTGAACACATATAAACATCCTTGACCTTAGTTCAAGAGTGTTCAAAGGTGTTCAAGGATCTTAAAAAGTGACATGTGGTATAAACGAAGGACAACCACCATCTTTTCAAATGTGACCTCCACTCAGTAAGGCTTTTAATGAATAAATCTTTTGGCGGTGGATTAAGTTACGTCTAAGCTGTCCAATTAATGAGGAATTTGTGTGACATAAAAGTTTGCACAAAGTGGCAGTAAATGATCACGTGTGGGAATGGTCTTTTCTCTCTTCGAGACATTATTGTCTTAATTATGGGTAATTAATTACTCATTCGAGGTGTTTCTTTTAAAGCTCTTTCTGGTATTCATTATTTTTGAATTTTTGTTGTTGTGCAAAGAGCAGAGGTAAGGGTTTTCAGAGCTCCGGTTGTAGAATTTTCCTCAGAGATCAAGGTAAGTCGGGCTTTCATTCTTCCAGTGTTTAAATTTAAAAGCTGGTGAATTTTGCAGGATTTTCTATAGTAATTTGTAGTCTATCCTTGCAAGCATGAAGTCTTTATTTCATTTCTTTGGGAACGTGTCTAGTTTAGTGTGCGAAAATTCTATTGTGACAGACACAGATTTAGAGGGGTATGATGTTGAAGGGATAGATGATAGGCTTACTACATGTGTTGAAGAAAATGTCCCTTCTGTGGAAATTTTGAGTAGTGGGTTATGTATAGCCGCGTGCTTCCCTCCTATAGTGGTTTTCCCTAAGCTTGTCCATGAATGTATTAAAAATTATGACCAGTGAACCGGTCAATTCTTAAAAGAAATGGTGAGGTATTAATGGTTGTGAACAGAGGAATTGTCGCTTCAGCTTTCCAAATCCAAGAGAAAACTTTTTTAGATTTCTCTCCTGCCCAATCCCTAGTGAATTTCAAGCCAAATGTCAATGCAAACCGTACTTCCATAGCTAAGTACTGGTTGTTAAATGCCCAAAGAGGAGGTTCCCATTTACCCAAGAAGTTAAACAAAAATCATATCCATTCACACATTAGTGATATTATGGTAATGTTGCACAGAGTCAAAGGATCACCTGAGGCTTCTTTGTTTTCAGACTGGTTATTTTGCTATGTAGAAATTGTTTTAGAGGGAAAGCATAAACTGGATTGGGCTGAATTAATTGCAGAATCTATGAGAGAACAGTTGAATAGTTCCAAGCATACTAGCTATAGCTTTTATATGTCTTCTTATCTGATGTATTTCCTAGCATGTAGTAGGATATGAGATGGCATGGTTCACAAGCCTTGGATTGATGGCATGTGTGTTTTTGAATATTTCTATATGCTTCACAAAGATACTGTGATTAGAATTATAGGAGAATTCATGATACCTTTATGGGTAAGCTTTGCTTTTAAATGTCTGGAGATTCAACCAGGAAGATAAGCTCCAAAGCTCAACACTTTGTGACTAGGTTTGGGAGTTATTATATCCAATTCCCTAGGTTCTCCTATTTAAGAATTGGTGGTTTTGAGGATGCCCCTACCAAATTGCCTAGATATGCATTTGATTTTTTCATCTTTGCTGAAATCTATAGACAGCTAGCCATTGTGCTAAAATGTTTCCTTCCCGGGGACCGAGGTGAAAAAATATTCCCATTGTAGCTAGGAAAACATTCTTTTCTAACCATTGAAGATTCCATAAGTATCAGAAGTGACCTTGGTCATTTTGATTTTAAGTACTACACAGAGAGAACAGGCTTCGATAACAAAAATTTTGCTAACGGCAGCCTGGGTTTAAGGTCTTACATGTTTCCAATTCCCCATTTAGAGGATTTCTAGGAGGATTGCACAAACGAATATCAAGTCATGACCAGAAGCCATATCAGAATTTGCATCTCCCAAATTCCGTTCATGAGAATACAGTTCAGTATAGAGGGGGTAATAGATGATGGTCCTGATTTGATTGAGCCTACTTTCAAA
The DNA here is from genome assembly GCA_018584345.1 of Thuja plicata. NCBI lineage: Eukaryota > Viridiplantae > Streptophyta > Pinopsida > Cupressales > Cupressaceae > Thuja > Thuja plicata. Next base: position 3,330,300 of record MU227276.1, read on the forward strand.
AGACTTCTGGATACTAAGGAGGTAGATGTTGATTGGTCAAAGGAGGAGGAAGATGACATTAAAAGAAGAACACAACATGTTCTCAATTTAACTGAGAAATGGCTACAAGCAAAAAAAGAGCAGTCTAGTCCTAAAATGACTAGAAATAAATCTTCAATTTTATTTTCTCCCCTCTCTATTTCTAATATGCCTAAACCATCTGGTAATGTAGGTTCATCTGATAAGCAGCAGAAGAAAGAATCTAAAAATAAGTCCATTGTGGAGCTTTCCTCTATGGTTTCTCCTCAACGTATCACTAGGTCATGATCCCAATCACAAAAGAAGGTGAAGATGACTCAAGAGCAGACAGAGAAAGTTAATCTAGAAGATGACAAGTTTGGAGACTTGAATTATCAAATTGGGGATGATGACCAAATTAGGAAAAATCTTTTTGATCTTGAAGATGTAACCCTGGATTTAATGGATACTCCTGTTAAATTTAGTCCTCAACTAGCAACAACCAATGACACGCCAAAATGGTTAACTTCTTTAGTTAATAGGAAGTGGAGTCTGATTCCTGTGTCAATACCAGTGCAAGATATTGTGAGTAAATATTCTCAAAAAACCCCAAAAGCCAAGAAGGTGAAAATCATAGCACGCATGTTTGCTGATGCTAAAACTGGGAAGTGGATAGCTGAAGTTTCTACTTACAGGACAAAGGAGGAGAAGCAAGATGTGGTGGTTGAGGATTTTGAGGTAACCAAAATTGAGTTGGGAATAATGGACAGAGCCAGGAAGAACCACCTAATCAAAGAAACAACCCAACAAATGTTGATTACATCCGTGCAAGATAGAAAAGAGAAGAAAGAGTTGAAACAAACCATTGTTTCACTTTTTCAGTTTATTAATTCATTCTACAACTTTGATGCTACCCCATTGTCTCAATCTTCTCAAGTGTTTGATCCCAATTCCAAAGAAAGTAAGACTCTACTAAATCAAGTTCAAAGGGGACGGACTTTAGTTTCTTCAGTTAATGAATGGATGGCTCAAGTGCTAAATAATGGTAGGCAACATATTAAAGATTCACATTTGATTCTTCATAACACTGAGACAATGATAGGAGAGTTGTAGGCTTAATGTCAACTATGGGGTACAGAAGAAGAAAAATGGGTGTCAGCAATGACCAAATTTATGGAAATTGAAAGGCACGGCTTTAGTAAATTTTGTGTAGAAAAGTCGCTAAAGGGTGCTTAGGAGTCTCACTTCTTCATTCTCAGGAAAAATATCATCTGGCATATTTCTATGATAAGAAGTGCCATTATAGAAAATAAGGAATATGAAGCTGAAGCTAAGAAGATCCAAAAGGCTACCCTAATAGAGTTGAAAGTGATTAATTTCACTTATACCTACCCCTCTGTCTTTGGTGAACAAGAACTGAAAGGTGCTTTGGATGCTTTTGACTCAGCCATTAAAACTATCAGAGAAAAGATTCATCCCAAATCCTCTAATTTAACCCAGATAGCAAGGATTGAATCCATGTTTTATTTATGTATTGATCAGTTATCCAATGTTACTGAGAAGGTGAAGAAGCTGAGCTAGAACAAAGATGTCTCCATGGCCTAAATAGTGAACTCTAAAATCCTGCATTTGTCGCTTGCAAAGGAACTAGTTCAAGCATATAAAGAATGGAAGCCAACTCAATCAGTTACCGATGAAGAAGGAAGTCCAGCGACAAGCAAAGATCATGCCATAGATAAGGAGCCTGATTCAGCCATCTAGTTTCCTTTTTTTTACTATGTTATCATGCTAAACTTTGACGACATGTGTCCCCTTTTTGGTGGATTAGTTACTTAACTGTTTGCCCAAGAGGCCATGTTTTTCGGGAGGCCTCTCAGTGCTCTATTGCTATTTATTCTGGCTGCTTAAAATTTTAAAGGGTTCAGAAAAACTTTGGATTGATATCGATAGTTTTGATAATTATAGTTCAGATGGTGAATGTTATGAACAGAATAGCTTTCAGACAATTATCTGTGTAGTAATTTCTTAAATATATGACAGGAAGGTTATTGAATCTATGTTGTTTATGATTCGGAGCAAGGTGCCTTGTGTCGGCATATTGTTTGGCTTGTTTTATATCTTTGTTAGCTGTTGCATGATATCTAAATCTTGAATTTTATCTGTTATCTATTATCTAAAGTCAAAAAGTTATTTATGTTTTTCATGAAATGTCATTGCGGAAATGACTGTGTTACCTTCCTATTCATTATCCAATTTCATAGTTGATTAGAAGCATATTATCAAGGACTGATATTGCTTCCTTATAAGCTTTCTGGTTAAAAGCTAATCGATTAAATCACTATCTCATTTCATTGAATATCATATTAGGGAGCTGTACCTGTTATAAAATTCAGAGGGAAGTGATCATAAAAGACACTTACCCAACTGTTAGAAATAGTTTGTCTTTTAAGGGTGATAGAGTAAACTTAAAAGGTTATTTGTAGAAAGACAAATCTGTTCACTAACAGACATGAAGTAAGTTGAAAAATGGCACATATCTTCTATGTGAATTTGAGCCCAAAATAGTGAAAGATGCTTTAGAAAATGAAGATTGGATACAAGCAATGAATGAGGAAATTGAAAAAATTGAGATCATGGTATGAGAGATTGCACAATTATCTGATCAAGATTGGATTTGCAAGAACCAATGACAACAACAACCTATACTTGAAGATAGAGCAAAGAAAAGGTACATTATTAGCTAAAAATTTTGTAGATGACATCATATTTAGTGGACAAGATGTGTTAT
>MU227276.1:3347770-3374641 GCA_018584345.1 Thuja plicata
TCTATAATTAAGATTCCATCTTCATCAATTCTTAAATACAAATTATTGTTTGCATTACCTTTTCTAAAACCAAGACGAAGTAGATATTTGTCCAGTCTTGCATACCATGCCCTTGGTGCTTGTTTCAATCCATACAGTGCCTTCTTTAATCTACAAACCATGTTTTCATCATTTTTCAAAGGAAAACCATCAGGTTTCTCAGTGTATACCTCTTCCTCTAGATCACCATTCAGTAATTTTGACTTCACATCCATCTGATACACTTTAAAGTCTTTATGTGCAGCACAAGCAAGAAATAGTCTCACAACTTCCAATCTAGCAACAGGAGAAAATGTCTCCTCATAGTCTATACCTTCATGTTGTGAATAGCCTTTACAAACCAATCTAGCCTTATTTCTTACCACTATACCTTTCTCATTCATCCTGTTTCTGAAAACCCATTTAGTGCCAATCACATTTTTGTTCTTAGGTCTTTGAACCAATTCCCAAGTATTGTTCTTCTTAATATGCTCAAGTTCTTCTTCCATAGCTTTATTCCAAGATTCATCTCTACATGCTTCATCAGCAGTCTTAGGTTCAACTTGAGAAATCAAACAAATCTCTTCTCTAGCCTTAGATCTAGTCATTATACCTTTACTTGTATCACCAATAATCTGATCTTCAGGATGGTTCTTCTTAACATACCTCGGTGTCTTATGTGGCTCGGTATCTTCAATCTGTTCATCTTCACCTTCATTTTCAGTCATCAGAGGTTCATTCTCAATCATCAAAGGTTTTTCAGGTTCTATAGTAACTTCTTTTGTTTCTGTAATCCGATCACATTTATACATTCTTTCCTAAATTTGGAACTTTTCATCTATCTTCACATTGGCGCTTTCAATCAACTTTCTTAATCTTAGATTAAAACATTTGTATGCTTTAATTTTAGTAGAATAACCAAGAAATATTCCTTCATCACTTCTAGCATCAAATTTTCCAATCTCATCATCTCTTCTGATATAACATTTACTTCCAAATATTCTAAAGTATTTCACAATAGGTGTATGATCAAACCACAATTCATAAGCAGTCTTACGTGTACCTTCTCTGATTTGAATTTTGTTTAGTGTATACACAGCAGTCCCAACTGCTCCTCTCTAGTGAAAATGTGATACATTTCCTTACAACAACATAGTCCTTGCAGCATCTAACATAGTTCTATTTCTTCGCTCTGCTATCCCATTATGTTGTGGAGTTCTAGGGGCTGAAGTTTGTCTGTGTATTCCATTCTCTTCGTTGTATGTATTGAATAGTTCAGAAGTAAACTCTCCTCCTTTATCTAATCTCAAACATTTCATCTTTAAACTAGATTCATTCTCAACTTTTGCCTTGAATATATTGAATTTGTCAAATGCCTCTGATTTCTCTCTCAGATATGTAACCCACATCATTCTAGAAAAGTCATCAATGAAAAGTATAAAATACCTTTCACCATAGTATGATCTTCTTCTTGTAGGACCACAGAGATCTGTATGCACCAGATCTATCTTTCCTTTTGTAGAATAGGCCTTTCTCTTGAAAGTGCTTCTAGTTTTCTTCCCCGTGACACATTCTCTACACATAGTGTTAGATGGCTTCACAATTCTAGGTAGATCTCTTACTGCTTTTGTCATACGTTCCTTCACAATGTTATCAAATTTAACATGACAAAATCTTCTATGCCATAACCAACTGTCATCAATTTTAGCAATAAAATAAGTAGCTTCATATGTGTTAAGTTCAAATACATTACCTCTAGATTTAGAAATAGATGCTATCAAGTCTCCTATCTTACTCTTGATAGAACATTTCCCATTAATGAAATTCAGCTGATAACACTTGTCCACTAGCTATCCAACACTCAAAAAGTTATGTTTAATTCCATCAACAAGTAATACATTATTAGTGTTAGTCTTTCCACCCAAATAAATAGATCCAACTTCAATAATAAGTTTAGGAGTATTGTCACCAAATCTAACAACACTACCATCATGTTTCTTCAAACTCACAAACTTATTCCTATCTCCAGTCATATGGTGCGAACATCCACTATCTATAACTCATTCAGATTTCTTTTCAACTCAAGATACTAGGGCTTTCTCCTCATGCATAGGTGCATCATCTTTAATAGAAATGAATCCAATCTCATCAAAGTTATCATCCTCATCATCAGATATTCCCTCACTAGCATAATAACATTCTTTATCTTTTGAGAACTTAGACTTGAAAAACTTAGGTTTGTTCTTTGGGATTCTTGTAGGACATCTAGATGCAAAATGACCAATCTAATTACATGAAAAACATTTCAAAGGTGATTTGCCTTCAAATTTACCCTTACCTCTCTTTTCTCTTCTAGAAATCAGTGCCACAATTTCATCTAGCTTTCTTTCTTCTTCTTGTATATGTTCCCATTCATCAGCATAAACTCCAAGTTCTTCTCTTAGATCACTACTACTTGCATTTCTAGATAAGGTCTTCTTGTTCTTGTGCATAGTTGCCTTGAATGTTGACTCTACCCTAGGTAAAGTGTCTCCCAATTCTGTGGCCTCGAATGTAGTAAGCTTTCCAATCAGCATCTCTCTGGTGAAGTTCGGTGTCAAAGGTATGATCTCCTCTATAGCCTATACTTTTGTTCTATATGTAGGTGTCAAAGATCTAAGAATATTTGCAATTACTTTTTCCTCACTGTAAGTACCTCCAGAGTTCCTAATACCAGTAACTACCTTAGTAATTCTTTATGCATATGCTCTGACATTCTCATCTTCTCTCATCTTCATTGATTCCATCTTCATTTTCCAGTTCTACAACTTTTCTTGTTTTGTAAATTTGTCTCCAACATACAATGCTTCCAATCTTGTCTAGATGTCATGTGCAGAATCCAAATCCTTCACTTTAGTGAATTCTCCTTCAAATAGGGCATTGATCAGAGATTCCCTTGCAACCATATTGTAGGAAAATATTTTCTTTTCGTCTTCAATAGCCTTTTCCAGCTCATCCTCAGTCGCTATCTTTTCATTCTTCTTTGTGATCATCCAATACTCAATTCCTAGACATAGAAAATGTGTTCTCATCTTGTTCTTCCAACTGTCAAAGTTTTCAGGATCAAACTGTTAGAATACTTCAGGGATAACTGAGAGGGGGGTGAATCAGTTATCAGTAACTTCAATATTTTTCTGCTTATTAACCTAGAATGATATAAACTAAATACACATTGAGATAACACATTACACAACACATCAATTTTGATTACGGGGAAACCAAATGGTGAAAACCCCAGTGGGAATTAGTACCCACAAAGAACTATACAGTTTATAGTAATCCCTGTTAAAAGATTCTTCAACCCTGTTAGGAGTTGTACAATACAATGCAGTAGTATAGTTGACCTGGTTAAGGGTCGGACCCTGTTAGGAGTCTTTTATAATTAACCCTATTAGGGGTGGAGGACTCACTATCCAAGAGGTGAAGGCTACAACCTTCTGGATAATTAATACACACTATACCAATGAAATGAACTGTTGCTTTGACACTGCTTGTCTGATCAGTTCCTTTTGTGTGTCGATGCTTTAACCTCTTGTAAAGAAATATAAAAATCTCCTTTGTATTCTGAATGCTTCAACATAAGCATCTATATTATCAACATATGATAAATATAGCTCTGCTGCATCAACACTCTGCTCTGCTTGTCAATCTCTGGCTTTCGCAACTCTTCTTATCATAGATGACCTTGTATAAATACATACACTGAATATGAGATCATGGGATCTATTAGACAACTCTTCATAACATCCCTGTTGGCTCTACTAAGTGCGCAAGCATAATTACAACCGCGCAAGTCAATGCTAAATAGACGCATTGCTTCACTAAGTCGGCTTCATCAATTTAATCATAACTTTGTAATCTCCTTGCAATACATTATGCACCTTTAGATTAATATCAACAACTCATAATTAATCATGCATATACACATGCATATCCTGAAGATAGGTGCAACTCGATCAACACGTTACATACATCAGCCTTAAACTGTTATTCTTCTAGAACTATAACCGTCAATAACAGAATCACATATCTTTACTGAAACTTCATATATGAGTCTGTGTGTATGAACATAGCATAATAAACATGTCAAAAACATGTATCTATCCACACAAGTCTTCATGTCATCATATGGATAAGTACATACAGAAGTGTTGCTGGTATTATATTTTGTCATCAATGACAAACATACAATCAGTTAACTGTTCATAATCAAATCTCCAATAATCTCCCCCTTTGGCATTGATGGCAACATATGATATAAAAACAAATTTTTTTCATGGTGTCTTCTTTCTGATACAATATTCTCAATATCCTCATCAAGGATTCATCTATACTGTTGTTGTGTATTCTCTGATTACTCCCCCATTTTCATACTTCCCTACTGTGTTTCTTTTCTCCCCCATAGTATAAGCTCCTTGTAAGTGTTCCTTGTTTTGTCTTGTTTTTATTGGTATATACTCCCCCATTGACATCAATGGAAAAGGTGCCATAAATCATTATGCTCAGGTACTACTCCTGAAGTAGAGTAGTCAACCATTCATCAGTCACACAGGACTGATGTACTCTGCTGCTTTCTTTAATCAAACTTAGGAGTGGGAATGATTCCCATCTTCTCCCTTAGATGCTCAAAATTATCCTTTGCTAAAGGCTTCATGAAAATGTCTGCCAACTGATCTTTTGTGCTTACATAGTCTAATGTCACTTCTTTATCTGTAAATTTTTCTCTCAGAAAATGGTATTTGATTTCTATGTGTTTTTTCTTTGCGTGCATCACAGGGTTCTTAGACATGTTAATAGTACTGGTGTTATCACAATGAATAACAATAGGATAGTCAACCTAAATACCAAAATCTTTAACCATCTTCTTGATCCAAACAATTGGTGTACAGTTCAGTGTTGCTGCAACATATTCTGCCTCTACTGTTGACTGAGAAATACAATTTTTCTTCTTGCTTGTCCAAGATACTAATCTTTCTCCAAGAAATACTGCTCCTCCTAAAGTGCTCTTTCTATCATCAACGCATCCTTCCCAATCTGCATCAGTAAACACATGAAGTAGTATATTCTCTAATTTAGGATACCATAAACCATATTCTATAGTTCCTTTAAGATATCTGAATATTCTCTTGATTGCCATTAGGTGATTTAGCTTGGGTTCAGCTGCAAATCTTCCAACAATGCCAACTGCATTAGATATGTCAAGTCTTGATTGAGTTAGATAAATAATCTTTCCAATCATAGATTTGTATAATGTTTTATCAACTACTATGGAGTCATCATCTTTTGAAAGTTTACTTCCTGTGATCATGGGAGTGCATACTGGCTTGCAATCCTCCATCTTGAATGTCTTCAATATTTCCTTCACATATTTTGACTGATTATTGAATATTCCTTTATCTATCTATTTTACATTCAGTCCCAAAAAATATTTTATAGGATCAATCATGCTCATCTCAAATTCATCCTACATTTATTTTGCAAATTTTTCACTAAGCTTGTCATTACCTCCAAAAATAATGTCATCAACAAATATGGAAACTAATAGTAATCCATCAGGTGTTTCTCTTGTGAATAAGTTGCAATCTATTGCTCCTTTCTTGAATCCAATCTTGGTGAGATAACCATCTAGTCTTTCATACCAAGCTCTTGGGGCCTGCTTAAGTCCATAGAGTGCTTTCTTCAGTTTGCATACCATGTTTGGTCTATCTGAAAGGTTAAATCCTTCAGGCTGTTCAATGTATACTTATTCTTTTAAGTCACCATTCAAAAAGGCTAATTTAACATCCATTTTGATAAACTTTAAAGTCTTTTACTGTTGCATATGCCAATAACAATTTTATGGCTTCCAGTCTGCTTATAGGGGCAAATGTATCAGTGTATTCTATTCCTTCCCTCTATGCATATCCTTTACATACCAATCTTGCTTTGTTTCTAATTACTGTACCTTCTTCATTCATTTTGTTTCTTAAAATCCACTTTGTTCTAATCACATTTTTATCACTTGGTCTAGGAACCAATTCCCATGTTTCATTCTTGATTATCTGATCTAGTTCTTCTTTCATTGCATTTTTCCAATCTGAGTCATTACAAGCATCTTCAACACTTAAAGGTTCAATCTGTGAAAGTAAACATACCTCTTCATCCAATGTTAGGCTCTTTGCTTTTGATCCTGTCAAAACATTACTGCTTTGATCTCCAATGATATCATTTTTAGAGTGGTATCTGGATGTAAAATTGGGAACCTTGGGTGTTGTTTCTTCCTTTGTTGTCTATTGTTATTCATTACATGAATCAGGGTCATTGCATGAGACATCAATGCAATCAAAAATTTCTTCAATTATAATATCTTTACTGTTAGGTCTAGGCTCTTCTTCAATCAAGGGTGCATATTCATAGTACCTCTCTTGAATCATAAACTTCTCATCAATCTTGACATGCGTGCTTTCAATTATCTTCTTTAATCTTAAATTGAAACATCTATATGCTTTTCTTTTTGTAGAGTAACCAAGAAAAATACCTTCATCACTTCTAGCATCAAACTTGCCAACACTGTCATCTCTTTTGATGTAGCACTTGCTGCCAAATATTCTAAAAGAATTTACTGTGGGTATCTTACCAAACCAAAGTTCATAGGATGTCTTGTCCATGCCTGGTCTCAATTGGGTTCTATTGATAGTATACACTGATGTGTTCACTATGTTTCTCCAATAGGTGTGTGCAACTTTTCCTTCAATCATCATGGTGTGTGTTGTATCCAATATAATTATGTTTCTCCTTTCTGCAATTCCATTTTGCTGAGGTGTTCTAGGGGAACTCAACTGCCTTTTTATTCCATGCTCTTCATAGTAGTCATAAAACTGGTCAGAGGTGAATTCTCCTCCTCTATCTGATCTTAAGCATTTCAGTTTTAGTCCAGATTCATTCTCAACCTTAGCTTTGAATATCTTGAACTTCTCAAAGGCTTCTGATTTCTCTTTTAGGAGAGCAACCCACATCATCCTATAAAAATCATCAACAAATAAAATAAAGTACCTTTCACCATAGTATGATCTTGTTTAAGTAAGACTGCGTAAATCTGTATGCACTAAGTCCAACCTGTTTTCAGCTGAGGTCTACTTGCTTCTGAAGGAACTCCTTACATGTTTACCCATTACACATGCCCTGCAAATTGTGTCAACTGGTCTTGCAATGCTTGGTAGATCTCTAACTGCTTTGACATTACTGATCTTTACTATATTGTCAAAATTGATATGACATAGTCTCTTGTGCCATAACCAACTGTCATCCACTTAAAATACATCTGAATTGAGCTAAAAAATGTTACCTTTTGTTTTAGAGCCTGATGCAATCATGTCTCCATCCTTGTTGTTAATAATGCACTGGTTGTCTTTGAACTCCAAATGATAGCCTTTGTCAAGTAGATATCCAACACTCAATATATTATGATGTAATCCATCTACATATAGAACATCATCTGTCTTGTTCTTTCCATCTAGGGTGATGGATCCTCTGCCTATGATAGGTTTAGGAGTGTTATCTCCAAATCTAACCATACCACCTTTGTATTTGTCTAACTGAACAAATCTATCTTTGTCACCTGTCATGTGGTGTGAGCATCCACTGTCAATGATCCAATCAGTTTTGACATCTTCTTTGGAAATTAAGGCTAATTCATGATCTTCTTCTTTATCTTCAATGTCCATATCTTCGAGCAACCTTTCCAAGTCTTCAAGGGCTATGAATCCAATTTCATCTTCTCTTGAATCTTCATCAGTTACACCTTCTTTAGCATGGTAGCATTCCTTTCTATATTTAGGTTTGTAGTCAGATCTAAACTTCTTGACTCTTGTGGGACACTTAGATGCAAAGTGACCAATCTTATTACATGAAAAACACTTGAATGGAAGTTGTTCTTCATATTTTCCTCTTCCTGTCTTTTCTCTCTTAGTAATCATGGAAATTATCTCTTCTAGCTCTTCATCATTTTCTTCATTCTCATTATGACTAGAGATGTGTGAGGGTTTCTTACTATAGACTGTGGCTTTGAAGGTTGTTTCATTCTTAGGTTCAGTCTTCAATCTTGATATCTCAAATGTAGATATTTTTCTGATCAAATTCTCTCTCTTGAAGTCTTGTGAGAATTGCATAGTTTCCTCTAGAATGTTGATCTTGTTATCATAGTCTGATGTTAAGCTAGATAACAACTTATCCATTATATCTTCTTCTAAAAATTTTCCTCCATTGTTTCTGATTCTAGATAGTGCTTCATTTATCCTCTAATTATAATCTCTAATGTTCTCTTCAGGTAACATCTCAAGACTGTTGTATTTCTTCTTCCATGTCTTCCTACGTGCATTCTTTGCTTGAACATCTCCTTCAAACATGTCTTCTAAATACTTCCATATGGAATATGCTTTGTCAACTTTCTTGATCTCAAAAAATTCACTGTCAAATAGGGCACTGATTAGGGCTTCTTTGGAAATTGCATTATGTGTAAAAATGTCCTTTTGTCTGTTGGTAGCATCATCCTTTGCAAGGTCTTTCAGAGATGGAATTTGAACTTCTTGTGTAGAAATCTAAAAGATCTCAAAGTCAACACATTGTAGATGTGTTATCATTTTATTCTTCCAATCTAGATAGTTCTCTCCATCCAACTTAGGACTCTCTTTTCTAAAGTATGCCATCTGATCTGCCTTAAGCTGTTAGGCTTTCTCTCCAAGGCACTTGGCTCTGATACCAATTGTTAGAATACTTCAGGGATAACTGAGAGGGGGGTGAATCAGTTATCAGTAACTTCAATCCTTTTCTGATTATTAATCCAAAATGATATAAACTAAATACACATTGAAATAACACATTACACAACACATCAATTTTGATTACGGGGAAACCAAATGGTGAAAACCTCAGTGGGAATTAGTACCCACAAAGAACTATACAGTTTATAGTAATCCCTATTAAAAGATTCTTCAACCCTGTTAGGAGTTGTACAATATAATGCAATGGTATAGTTGACCTGGTTAAGGGTTGGACCCTGTTAGGATTCTTTTATAATTGACCCTATTAGGGGTAGAGCACTCACTATCCAAGAGGTGAAGGCTACAACCTTCTGGATAATTGATACACATTGTACCAATGAAATGAACTGTTGCTTTGACACTGCTTGTCTGATCAGTTCCTTTTGTGTGTCGATGCTTTAACCTCTTGTAAAGAAATATAACAATCTCCTCTATATTCTGAATGCTTCAACATAAGCATCTATATTATCAACATATGATAAATATAGCTCTGCTGCATCAACACTCTGCTCTGCTTGTCAATTTGTATCTTTCGCAACTCTTCTTATCATAGATGACCTTGTATAAATACATAAACTGAATATGAGATCATGGGACCTATTAGACAACTCTTCATAACACCCTTGTCAGCTCTACTAAGTGTGAAATCATAATTACAACTGTGCAAGTCAATGCTAAATAGACGTGTCACTTCACTAAGTCGGCTTCATCAATTTAATCATAACTTTGTAATCTGCTTGCAATACATTATGCACCTTTAGATTAATATCAACAACTCATAATTAATCATGCATATACACACGCATATCTTGAAGATAGGCACAACTTGATCAGCACGTTACATACATCGGCCTTAAACCGTTATTCTTCTAGAACTGTAACTGTCAATAACAGAATCACATATCTTTACTGAAACTTCATATCTGAGTCTGCATGTATGAACATAGCATAATAAACATGTCAACAACATGTATCTATCCACGCAAGTCTTAATGTCATCATATGGATAAGTACATACAGAAGTGTTGCTGGTATTATATGTTGTCATCAATGACAAACATACAATCAGTTAACTGTTCATAATCAAATCTCCAACACAAACTTCAGACTATCCTTCCTGTAGTAAGTCATCTTTAGGATCACCTCAAGCTGTTAAAATTTCTCTCTGAGGACCAGTAGCTTTGACACCAATTTTTAGGAATAACAATCTGCAAGACAAATGAGGGGGGGGGTGTGAATCAGTTGTGCAATAGATTATTAAACTTTAAACTTTATGTACCATAACATCAAAAGTAAATAACACAATAACAACCAATCACCATAACATAATGTTTTTTTTTGAGGAAACCCTATGAAAGGTAAAACCCCAGTGGGAATTAACACCCACAAAATAATTTACTAAGAGTATAGTATCCATGTTAAAAGATATTATCCCCTGTTAGGAGCTTGTTATTACATTACAGTACACAGTCCCTGTTAGGAGATAGACCCTGTTAGGAGTCAATGAAAGTAGTAGGCTCACTTCCAAGGCTCACTACCCAAAGAAGGTTAAAGCCACCCTCAAGGATTCATAATCTGCATCAAGTGTATACAGAAAATACACAATCCAGTGAAGTATCTGATAGCAACTGTCTTTTCTTGGTCAGTTCCAATGAAGTACCAACTCTTCTCTCTATCCAGAAGTCAATCTTCACAGCTTCACAAATCTCTTCTTTTTCCTTTCTTTTCCATACTTTTCACAAATTAAAAGATCACTCATATATACCCTCTTACAATAACCCATTAGATCGACCAGTTGAACTTTCCTAATACACAATTAACTAGGTCAGCCAATTAAGGCTTCCCATCATACAAATAATTATATAAGCCCTTGCTAAGATACACACAGTACCTATAACAAGTATACAATATTTATAATTCATTACAAATACTTCTAGATCTTCAATCCATGCTCAAAATTAATTTCCACGCGTTACAAGTTTGAAGTTGGCCAAGAAATAAGTCTTCTCCAGAACACACATCAAAGCTGACGTCATCAGTACCCAAAAAGAAATTGAACTCAACCCATTTCACCATCATATGTTAGATTTCCATCAATAATATTGCAAGTTCTAAAACATCTTCCTCAGCAAGATATGACCAAAACACAGAGACCTTCTCTGTCCAGAATCATAGTCACAGTCCAGAAAAATAGTCTTTACTAAAACAACTGTAGTATCCATGAAATGAAACATAAAGTCAAGCGGCTTTAGATGTAAGGTCAAAACTCAGTATTTTGTTTCAATCCAACTTTACATGTTCTGGTTCATCCATACAGTGTCCGTACATGCCTACCAGTCAAGTAACTAGTTTGTCTTCTTTCACAGAAATATATGTTGACATCAGTGACAAAACATGAGTATCAACAACATGATTAGTACCAAAAACTGAAATCATCCAACATACATGTTTTCTGTGAGGTCTTCAACATGCAAGGACCAACACCACATTCACACATAGGCACATTTTCAATGGTATACCAATTCAAAGATTGCACTGTCATGCAACATATCATTATCTTTTGTTGATTATTTTGTTCATTCATACTTATTATAATTGCAATAAAAAACAACATAATAATGGAGATAACATCTAAGATCATATATCAATATGAGTATTGACAATCACAATACAAAAGGAAGATCCAAAATCAAGTAGTGCAATTCCTTCTATAAGCCATAAAATAGAATGTAACATCTATAACAACAGATAGAAGATGAGGAAGAACAAAATGGTGGTGTGAAAACACATCATTAAGTAAAAATAAACACAACCCAATATCTTTCCCAAGCTTCATGTATCCCACTCATAACATATCGACGAGAAAACTTCCCATAATAAATGGAGTACAACAAGGAGTAACATCATAAGTATGGACTATAAGTTGAAATCATGAACAACATATGTGTATTCTCATAACAGTCCATTTTGCATTCTTTATGAACACATGTATATATGATGTCAAGCAAAAAATTAGGTGTTGGAGCAATGTAAAAAATCTGTACAAGCTAGAGTAGTATTTTCAAAAACTACTCCATCTTGTAGTTTTTGTAAATTGCTACAAAAAACAATTTACCCTTAATGGAGAGGTGTGTACTAAGAGGGGAGGGGTGAATCAGTTGCCTTAAAAATTTTAATCAAATCTTTGTAACCACTAGTTCTGTAATAATTGACTGAGTAGATTGCATGATAAGATATCAGCTAGATGGTCCTATGCACTTCAAATCGGGAAATAGATGAGAGAGGCAGCTCTCATTCTTATTAGAGTTGATTGTACAGTAGAACAAATAAATAATATCATGCAGCAGTATGCCAAGAAATTTCCTAAGAAGGCACGAGCATTGAATATTTTGCAAGGAAATATGAAGGAAGTGGATATTGAGAGCACACAAATATTGAATAAATTGTTGAATCCACCCAAGTAAATCAAGGAAAATGAGGAAGAAATAGACATTGCATCCACAGTCGATACAGGGGGAGATCGATCGAGCATAGAACCAATAGATGTTGATGATGCAGATGTTGATAATGTAATGGATGTAATTCCTCAACTATTGACTAATATGATTCATCCAGAGATCACAATAAATGACATAACTAAAGATGATCCTGATGATAAATCTAAAGAAGATGAGATATTCAAAGCAACCGAGACCCTTGATGAACAGGACATAGCAGAGGTTTCCCGAGTAAATGTACCAGGCCAATTACCTATTTTAGTACAAGCTATTGAAATAGAAAGTGAAGCACAAAAGTAGACACCCAATCAAGTTACAGATGCAAATGAAGACAAGGGTGATCAGCAAGGTACACAGACCAATAATAGTGGTAGAACAACACAAGGTGATGCACCCAAAGATACCATTGATGCAGCAAAAGAGAAAGGTGAAGGTAATATAGGAAATACATTAGAAACTTCTACTCCATACACAAGGTTAGTTACCGAGGCACCTCACAAAGTCATCACACCGACTACCAAGCAACTAAATCCTGAAACTAAGCAAAAGGCTCAATTAGCATTAACTTTATCTCCTTCATCTAGTGTCCAAGGAAAGAAAAAGAAGAAGAAGAAAGGAAGAAAGGATGTAGTTACTTTAGATGAAATCATAGAGAATCTAGCATGGGATCCAAGGACACTTGATCCAGAAATATTGATTAAATATGGTGAATTATGCACCAGGAAAGCGGCATGGGATAAATTAAGGAAAGAACATAAGAATGCACAAGTATTAGAAGCCGCTAAGGAGATTCTACAACAAGTTGTTCCTAACTTAGATATCAATGAATCCACCCCCATCATTGATCAACTTGCACTTCTCACTGAGGAAATCAACAAACCTAGCATTGATGTTGAGAATAAATTGGAAGAAAGAGCAGAGAAGAAGATACAATACAAGGTTACCAAGAAGGTCAACCAGGCAGTGGCAGTTAATAAGGTAACTTTGTCTGAATTTGTAAGTGGTTTAGAAACTGTTATACTTGAAGCCATTAAAATTACATAGCAGTTATGCACTCTAGGTCACTTCACTGTCGAGATTAGTGAAAAGATAAGGAAGATCAATCAAGATCTCAAATATAGTGCCAATAGTCTATCAACTGGGCAACATGCATTGCAAATGCATTAAAACAAGGTACTTCAAAACTAGTGGTTGAGACTAGACTTGAAGAAAGAAGAGAAGCAAATCAGAGAACAAGTAACTGAGCTACAAGAAACATTACTACTGTATTTGGCTATGATGCAGAAACATGTGATATTGGCAAAGAACTTGATTGCCACCCCAGAATTGTTAGTGACAGAAAGAATATATGGTATGCATGCTCAACTAAACTTAGAGCTATTAACCCTAGAGTATTTAAAAGAGGAGTGGGAGAAGATACTAGCAAATTTGAAGAATGCCCATCCTAATATTTTTTACAAACTGTAAGTTATATTCCTTTTGTCATTATTTTCAAAAAAGGAGGAAACATATGTATATAAGTATAGTACAGGGGGATACTATAATTAGGAGGAGTTCATATAAATATACCAAGCATGTACAAAGGGGGAGTCACTATGTATAGTATTATGTATAGTAATAAGTTCTTGATACTAATGCCAAAGGGGGAGAATGTTACTCCAATTGAGCATTGAGGTTTTCATTAGTATTCAAGCACACATAATGTACAGTCGGTAACAGAGTCACAAATAGGATAGTCGATATAATCATCAAAGTGCAGAGTTAACCAAGAGCACTGATCATGCCCAAATTTAACTGAGTACAGTGATAACCAAACAAAAAGACTTTATTGAGTAGTAGTCTACACAGAGCTACACAGTATAATCAAGATACACAGACTACACCGAGCACCGAGAGACAACATTAACCAAGTGGACAAGAGGCCACCTAAAAGTTTGTTATGGTATGTCATTCTATGTAACAACTTTTTTCTAACCTAGATAATGGTTTACACGATCGAGGAGAACATTAATTACAGGTTTACATCATTAATTTTTTATATCTCCTATATTTAGATGATCAAGGTAAATTATGTACATCGTTGATCTTAGGTTAGGGATGTAATTGTAAATCCCTAATTAGGTCATAGAGTTTGATATATATAAATATATAGATGTCATTTTGTAATGTATGTTGATCAAGAAATGATCAAGTAGTTGTCATACTACAGACATCAGAGATCAAACAAGGGTTTTGAGGATAGAGACTATATTGCAGTAATCAGTTTTCAAAATAGAGGCAAGGCTACCAAGCAAAACATAGTAGAAGGTATTATAATTCACATTGAGGTGATATGTTTTGCATGTACTTAATAGATATGTATCAACAATATTGAGATTGTATATGTTTTAGATCAAATTTTTGTTACTCTCTAACAATTGTAATAGACCTTAGAATCTCTTAACAGAGTAGACTTAACCATCTTTTTGTAAATCTCTTAACCAAGTCCACACATACTTTGTGTTTCTAAATCCTCTCATGAGGTAGATCTAATTGATCACATTGTTACTCCTAACAGAGTAAGATCATCAAAAGTGATCATTCTTTGTAAGCTTCAACAGACTACTTTATTTCTGTCGTAGTGAATTTTTGTGGGTCTCATCCCCACCATAGTTTTTACCTTCTAACAGGGTTTTCTACAATACCAAAATACTAGTGTCATGAAAACTTAATTTCATGTATGTGTATTATTTACTTTACATGCATTTACATTTCAGCAATGATACTATATGTTTAGTGTATGCAATCTACTCAGTTGGTTATTACCAAACTAGTGGTTACAAAGATTTGAATAAAAAATTTAAGGGTACTGATTCACCCCTCCCCTCTCAGTACACACCTCTCCATTATCCCAACATATATGATTTCAAACAAAAAATTAGGTGTTGGAGCAATGTACAAAATTTGTACAAGCTGGAGTAGTATTTTCAAAAACTACTCCAACTTGTAGTTTTTGTAAATTTCTACAAAAAGTTAAACCTCTCTATATGAAATACACAAAAATTGTTTCTAAACTTGTATAGTAATTTCAAAAACTAAATTTTCTCTATATATGGAAATAAAATTGTAAATTACCTATCTTTATTAGTATCACAATAGTTCAGCTCTATACTATATGAAATAACAGTAAAAACTAATATGAAAAACAAAAAATTTGGGTAGAGCAGTCACATGAGTACTATTGGAACAATTCTGATAATTTGCAATAGAACAACATAATTTATCAATATAATTGATCTTCATCATGTGGTACTCCTTGGTGTATTATATTTATTTTTTCCAATGCAATAGGGCTAACCAATTCAAGAGGTATAGACATATGAAATAAAATAGAATAATGCCAATCACGAACAATATACAATCATCAGGTATAGATATATTACATGCTTTACCATTACAACACATACTTTGACTATAATAGTAATATGATGCCAAGTAAAAAAAGTAGGTGTTGGAGCAATCTACAAAATTGTACAAGCAAGAATAACAACTATATCCATTTTTAAGTAAATCAAGAATGCAATCTATAATGCATGAAATAATAGTAAAAATATATCATCATGATTGCAATTATATATGATGACAAGAAAAAAGTAGGTGTTCGAGTTGTTATACACCAAATTTGCACCCTATTAAGAGCTTGAGCCTAATGATCTGGTATAACATGGGAATCACTTCCAGGTTGTGGGACCTATGCTAACTAAAGTGAAACCTCTGTATTCTAGGTCGGTTCCTCTTTGATAATCACCTATTTTTCTCTTTAAACATGAAAGTAAACTTGGAAGGAAAAGGGATAGAAGGAGAACTAAAGGGAAATACTGAAAAAGAAAATTTAACCTACTAGATGATGCACCGAAGGTAACATGAATCATAACACAGTGACCAAAACTAGCATAAAATTTCCTGGATCTAGCAGAACACAACTTCCTGAATAGGCTTGCATAAATATTTCATAGAGAGGTCTGGAATGAAAAGAGGCTATTCAAGGAAAGATAAAGATTTCACAAACAATAGCATATTCAATAGAATAGAAAAAAACTATGACTTGCAAACAGACATTCACTCCAGAAAATAGGCATAGAAATGAGACAAAAATGACAAGGGATTGAACAATATCCACAAGATCATCTAAATCAAATCATTTTCAATAGTGCACAAAGATGTAGAAAGAAAGAGGGCTTAAGAACTCCAAGATTTCTCTAATATCAGCTACTATATTATGCTTCAAATAAGAGAAATGCATACAAGAAGGCCCACAGATAGAGAAAATATCACAAAAAGCCTTTGCATAATCTAAATTCCAATGATAAATTACAAACAGATGAAAACTGCGGGCAGAGAGAATGCCACAGAAAGTCTTGCATAAGTTGAAAAACCTAGCTACAAAAGCTCTTTAAAACACTGATATAGATCCTCCCCTAGTACACAGGCCCAGGAGTCAATCCATTTGATTAGTTAGGGTATAATTAGGGTTACAATGCATATTAGATAAATAATGCAGAAAACCCTAAAACAGTCTTGTCTCTTCATTAATGCATTCAAGAAATATCTTTGAAGATCATATTAGTCTTAAAAATATCCCATAGTGTCATAAATTTGAGCAGATAGATCATATCGATCCATCTACCCTCTCTACAAGTTGAAACATTGCCATCACCATGAAAACCTTTGAGAAAGTATTTGAATATTTGAATTTAAACATAAATGATCACAGGTGGCAAAGAAATACTTGATCGACGGCCCATATTTGAAACTTTACTAACTTTAAAACATGACTGTCGATCTGCTTTAAGTAAACCATGAGCATAGGATCAGGTCTACCACATGGCACGCAAGTGCGATGCCTCAAAAATTATACATCTTCATCTTTACCTTTGAGGAATAATTCCCACCATCTGATCTTCACAAACTTGCTTTACCTTTATCTTTCCTTTGGTGCTGACCTCCAATCTGACTTTGAACACGTGACAAGCAGGCGTTATGCCTCAAAGATTATACAAATTCATATTGGTGATCAAGGATTTATGCCTACCATTGGATATTCCTTACTTGCTTTGTCTTTACTATTTTGTAAACTTGGGACCCATGATGTCATCAGTGCCAGATGTCACCACGGTGTAATGCCTTAATCGCTAGATCTTGATCACTTTTACTTTAAGGCAATACGTTGTCTATCGGATCAAAAAATACTTGGTCGGTCTTTACTTTACCTTCTGACCTCAACTTGGCCCACCATGGACACGTGTTGTCAAGGCATGATTCCTTAATGAGTAGATCTCGAGAAACTTTTCTTTAAGGCTTTACGCCTACCGTTCGATTAAAAGAAACTAGACCATAGATTAACTTACCTTGGTTATAAACCACAGGTCCCATATGGTCATAAAAGACATGTGGCATGCAGGTGCAATGTCTAAAATGATAGATCTTGATCATCTTTGCATTAAGGAAATACACTGACCATCAGATACATCCTGATGTGCTTGAAGCTTAACACCTTTAAGCTCAGTGACCATTAGACACATGTCAAGTTGTCGTGCACTCATAACTCATTCTATGAATCCTTTGTTTTCCTCGTGATTCAACAACAACCATAGGATTAGATTTGATTTTCAATAACTTTAATGGCCTTCATTACTACACTGGACATGTGGCAGCTTGTTGCTAGCTCGCTCACTCTGGGAGCATATTCCTTTATTCCCTGTGAGTGAATGACAACCACACATCATTATCTTAGCATCTCTACATGGCATCTTGTGGTGCACTCACGACCCTTTCTCATCCATCCTCCTAAGTGTCATGACTACATGACACTGACCACTTGCCGTTATTCGCACACTCACAATTGTTATTTGTTTCCCCGTCAAACTGCAGAAAGTATGTGACAACCACCAGTCGTAGATTTGTGCACCAAACCGCCAACCTTTACTAACCACAGTGACTATGCGATTACTGTTTGTCACCCACTCGCGACCATTTCATGCTATTTTCTTTGACTACTACAAGTGAACACAAATCTGCCACCTGGCACTTCCTAACACATCCCTGTTGCATAGCCCCACAAAATTATTCCACTTTCCACTAGTTGGCTACCACATCATCTTTGACCACTGAGTTGCCTTCCAAAATGTGCATTCCTTTTAGGCACTTCATTACTGAGTGCTTTGTTATTAAAAATGTTTTAGATTTTTACCGCTCAGTAAATGTGGGATATATGCCCTAAGGTTACTCTGAACAAATGATAATGTATGAAGAAACATTGAAGCTCTGATCCATTTCCGACCTGCATGGATGAACCTTGGGTAAACAAAGAGCATCAAACCTCCCTCTGCAACTTTTACATACAAAAAGAGAAGGATGAGCCTCTGAGACTTTAGAATTTCCGCTATTAGAGCTCTGCAAAATCTCAAAAATGGAACTTTCAAGAGACATCCTAATAGTCTAGGAGCCATGATAAAAACCATACAAGATGGGATCTACTTTTGTGGGAGCCTCATTTACTCCACTTGCAACCAAAATACATAAAATGGGAAATTTTGGGTAACATTCTCGGCGATTTTTGTTGAATGTCAGTCTGCTAGACATATAAAACCAATGGCCTTATGACATTCCATTGGGAAAGGATTCCTCATTAAGCACAAAAGAGACTTCTGAGAAGTCAGAGGATTGAAACTAGGAGGAGGAACAATGAACCAAAATAGGAAAGTGACTATACAGGTAGAAAAAAACTAACTGTGCACAAGCACTTGGAGGAAATTAGGGAAAAACTAACCTAATAAGCAAAATACAAAGCATGAAAACTTAATTATAGGGTAGGAAAAATCTCAAAACAAGGCTTTAGGTGAGACTATTAACTAAAATGGGCAATATTTCTCCTTCAAGAGTTCATAGTTGAAAAGTATTATGTTCCCTGCACTCAGTGATCACAAATGGGCCTCCCCAAAAGGAGTCAAACTTGGTATGCCTGCCAAGCTTGGATCTGAATTCATCCCATTTGAGGACTATATCCCCAACATTGAAGTTCCTTGATCTAGCTCTCCTATCAAATCTCTTCTTGGTTTGCATCTATTTGAACTCCATATTCTACATGGATTTGCATCTATTCTCTTCCAACTCCATGAGTTGAGAATATCTTACCTACAAAGGTTCTCCTTCTTCAAAGAGGACAAGTTGGGTAGCAAGGTCCAAAGCTGGTAACTAAATTGAGATGGACAATTTAGCCTCCTTTCCATAGACTAGCATATAGGGAGAGTTCCCAATGATCTTCTTAGGAGTGATCCTGTCTAACCATAAGGAAAACTTTAATTTGGAGTTCCAATCTCTCTGATTTTATTGCAAAGTCTTCTTAATTATCTTGGTCAGATTATTGTTAGTAGACTCTACCAAACCATTACCCTGAGGGTAATAATTGGAACTAGTATTTAATAAAATACCATTCCTAACTGTCCATTCAGTAATTCTTAGTCCTGTAAAGGCAAGTGCATTATCTGATATAATAGAGTCTGGGGTCCTAAACCTGTGACTTATGCTATCATAAAATCTCAGGACAACACTCTCATTTGCTTCCTTTAGTGCAATAGCCTCAATCCATTAGGTGAAATAATCAGTAGCAGTGATTATCCATTTATGGCCTGCATTAGATGGGGGGTTAATCAGGCCTATGAAGTTAATGTCCCATTTTATAAAGGGTTGGTATGTCCTGATTGGTTGGAGGGGTAGAGCTACAAGCCTTTCCTTACCTGCAAACATGGCACACTTCATACAATTTCTTACATGATCATGATTG
Source organism: Thuja plicata (assembly GCA_018584345.1). Taxonomy (NCBI): domain Eukaryota; kingdom Viridiplantae; phylum Streptophyta; class Pinopsida; order Cupressales; family Cupressaceae; genus Thuja; species Thuja plicata. Next base: position 3,367,945 of record MU227276.1, read on the forward strand.
TCTTTAAAGATAGATTACCAATAATATCCAACCCTCATGATCTTGAAAGCAGGAGTCCTAGGAGATAAATGACCTCCAGAAGGTCCATCATGGAATTCATGTAGGACACCTACTACTTGTTATGAATCAATGCACCTTAAAAGAACACCATTATGATCCTTTCTAAAAAGGATCTCATTAATCAGCACAAAAGGAATAGATTGTAATTTGTAATACCTTATTTTTGTCGAATCCAAGTTTGCAGGGCATTCTCCTATCTTTAAAAAATGAATCATGTTAGGCAACCAACTTGTTGCCTTGGCATGTTCTTCTGTTGAATGCACAACTAAGGATGCATTCACTTATTCTTGATCTTTTGGATTTTCATCTTCTATCAATTGTTCACAAAGGCCTCTTCCTCTGACTAGCTTGGTAACTTGGATAAAAATGTCATACTCCATGAGTCTGGTGATCCAATTGGCTCTTTTCTCATTTAGGTCCTTAGAAAGCAGGAACTCTTTGACACTTGGGTGATTAACTCTCAATTGTACCTTACTATGAATCAACAAATGTATGAACTTTTTGAGGCTATTTACCACAACAAGTACATATTTTTCTACAAAAGAGTACCTTTGTTCATACTCTTCCAAGCCTTTTCTAAAGAAAGTAATAGGCTGCTCCAATCCTTTGGGGTTTTGTTGAGTCAACATTGCAGAGATGGTATCAGATCCTCCATAAGCATAAAGAATGAAGTCTTTTCTCAAATAAGGATTTAGTAAGGTAGGAGCTTTTGTCAAAGCCTCTTTAATGGCTTGAAAATTGTTCTTTCCTTCTTTTCTCCAACAGAAAACTGCATTCTTTTTCAACATGGTTGTTAAAGGATTCAGAAGATCTACAATGTTAGGCAAGAAATGCCTAACAAAACTAATCCTTCTAATGAAGGATTGAAGACTCTTCTTGTGAGGTGGATATTCCTTACTTTTTGTGTCTTTACTATTTTTTAAACCCAGGACCCATGATGTCATCAGTTCTAGATGTCACCACAGTGTAATGCCTTAATCGCTAGATCCTGATCACTTTTACTTTAAGGAAATACGTTGCCTATCCGATCAAAAAAGACTTGATTGGTCTTTACTTTACCTTTTGACCTCAACTTGGCCCACCATGGACACATGTCATCAAGGCATGATGCCTTAATGAGTAGATCTCAAGCAACTTTGCTTTAAGGCTTTACGCCTACCGTTCGATTAAAAGAAACTAGACCGCAGATTAACTTATCTTGGTTACAAACCGTGGGTCCCATCTAGTCACAAAAGACATGTGACATGTAGGTACAATGCCTCAAATGATAGATCTTGATCATCTTTGCATTGAGGAAATATGCTAACCATTAGATACATCCTAATGTACTTGAAGCTTAACACCTTTAAGCTCGGTGACCATCGGACACATGTCAAGTTATCATGCACTTGAAACTCATTCTATGAATCCTTTGTTTTCCTTGTGATTCAACAAAAACCATAGGATTAGATCTAATTTTCAATAACTTTAACGGCCTTTAGCACTGTACTAGACATGTGGCAGCTTATCGCTATCTCTCTCAGCTTGGGAGCATATTCCTTTATTCCCTATGAGTGAACAAAAACCACACATCATTATCTTAGCATCTCCATGAGGCATCTTGTCACACACTTGTGACCCTTTATCATCCATCCTCCTAACCATCAGAACTATGCAATACTGATTACTAGCCCTTAGTCATGCACTCATGACTGTTAGACATTGCCCCATCAAACCGTAGTGAGTACATGATAACCACCAGTCACATACTCGCGCACCAAACCACCAACCTTTACTAACTGTAGCAAGTGTGCGATAACTTCTTATCACCCACTCATGACCATTTCATGTTGTTTTCTCAAACTACTACAAGTGGATGACAGTCCGCCACCTGGCACTTCCTAACACGTCCCTGCTACATGGCCCTGCAAAATTATTCCACTATCCACTAGCTGGCTTTCACATCATTTCCCAACCAGTGGGTTGCCTTTCAAAAGGTGTGTGTCTTTTAGGCACTTCATTAATGAGTGCTCTATTGTAAAAAAATGTTTTATCTTTTTACCGCTTAGTAAATGTGGGATATATGCCCTAAAGTTACCCCAAACAAATGATAATGCATGTAGCACCATTGAAGCTCTGATCCATTTCTGACCTACATGGATGAAGCTTGGGTAAACAAAGAGCATCAAACCTCCCTCTACAACTTTTACACATGAAAAGAGAAGGAGGAACCTCTGAGACTTTAGAATTTCCACCATTAGAGCTCTGCAAAGGCTCAAAAATGGAACTTTCAAGAGACGTCCTAATAGTCCAGGAGCCATGATAGAAACCATACAAGTTGGGTTCTACCCTTGTGGGAGCCTCATTTACTCCACTTGCAACCAAAATACACAAAATGGGAAATTTTGTGTAACACGAGAAATCTACAAAATTTGTACAAGATGGAGTAGTGAGTTAATCAAGAATGATGATTTGGGAAGAGAGAAACAATATATACTAGAGCATATATACTAGACCAACCATATGTGAACAAGAGAAGACATATATACTAGAGCTACCATATGTGAACAAGAGCACCCATGTATACTAGAGAAACCATATATACTAGAGTATCCATATATACAATAGCAATTTTGATTTTGGCAGAGAGAAGCCATAGAGAGCATCCATATGTGAACAATCAAAACACATGATTTAATTTTCAGCATTAGAACACTCTTTGTAAATTTGGTAAAAACAAAACAATGTCACACCAATATCAATTGTATGTTGCTGATATAACAAGTACCTTGGCTAACCTTTCCAACTTAACAAGTATCTTGGCTAACCTTTCCAATATTTAAATAACAAGACTTAAACTGAAATAAAAGAAACTATAGATCTCCAAACTTCATTACAGTGTACTCCACTCCATCATCTTCATTCATTCTCAAAAACCCTTTGGCTCTTTTAGATTCAACCATAAAGATGTCATATGCCTTTAGCATAGTGCCTCAACTCAAATTAGGGATGCATTTAAGGGCCTCATACACACTATCTACGACAACATCTAAATCAGATTTATCAACTTTGATATCATGAAGCAAACTAGGGTCCTCTTGCAATTTCTTATAATTTCACAATTCACATCCAATGAACTAGAAATGATTTCCTTCTTCCTATTTTCCCTCCTTGATGATGGTGTTGAAGGATTTGGCCTACCACTTGCACTAGATTGATTGGAATGATAAAATTCATCATCCAAATCACATGTAGTCTCACGAGGTGTATCGATAGGGATTTCCTCATCATAATCCAGGTCGAGGTCCTCATCCATATGGTGCCCTTCTTCTATCTCTTGAGTTTTCATAGCTATGGTACTTTCAGCTATGTCATTACCCACAATTAAGGCTAGGTAATTGTATTACTAGAAGGGGTGTCTCTTATACACTTTGGCATTTTTTAATTCTTTTCTCTGCATGTTGGTATAATGAATTAATTAGATCTATCTTTAATTACTAACTTAATAAGAAGTAAATATTTCTTAGATCAATAGATTCAAAAGAGTGTGTTACCTTCAAAAGCTCATCCACACCCTCTTGTTAGCATCCATACATTGAGTACTCTCATTCCATGCAAAACCACTCATACTCCTCAACTCTCTCATAAAACTAAAACCTTGCTTCCATCCGTTTAGCTTGTTCTTGAAATTTTCCTTTGACAGATTTAGGTTCATCTCCATATTGAACCTCCTCTCAATGGTGGTCCACACTTCTTTTTTGAAGCCTCCTTTACCTTTCCTTCCTAGTTTAACTTGCTTGTGGAGAAAGTCTAGGAGCTTTCATTCAATTTCTCTTGTCCACATAACCTTCTTGGGGGAAGAAGATACATGGATTACTTGAACCTCATCATTCATGCTCATCATGAGTTGTGTGAATGACATCACCTACACCAGTTGTTAAATGCAATTATCAGCTACATTCAAATGAGGATCGATATTAAAGAAACACCCATACAATAGTGGAATATAATCAAACATATTTCATTTAATCATACTATCCAGTAATATCTATTAGATGTCTTTATTATCCATCCTTATTTCCATGCTATCGTCCATAATATCCCTAACAATATCTATCCTAGATAATGTCTTTCCATTCTATCTTTGACAACAAATATTGTCTATATCATCTACCATTTATGATATATATCATCTAACATTTATGATCTGCATCATCTATTATTAAATGCAATTCACACAATTCTACTAGAAATTATATAGAGCATGTGTGGTTCATATAGTTCTATTATATATGATCTCTCTCTCTCTCTCTCTCTCTCTCTCTCTCTCTCTCTCTCTCTCTCTCTCTCTGTGTGTGTGTGTGTGTGTGTGTGTGTGTGTNCTATTATATATGCTCTCTCTCTCTCTCTCTCTCTCTCTCTCTCTCTCTCTCTCTCTCTCTCTCTCTCTGTGTGTGTGTGTGTGTGTGTGTGTGTGTGTGTGTGTGCGCGCGCACGTGCATGTGTGGTCACTATATATCCTCTGATATACATTCTCTGTATATATAGATTGTTGGAAAGTGACAATGCAAGCAATTGTTATTTTGTCATTAATGTCAAACCTTAACTGGTGAGACTATTGTTATCTGTTTGAGTACCATATCTATTGATTCATGAAGAATATTTAACAAGAAGACAAAGTGAATGGTTGAGTTAAGGAAAATAAAAGGGTACTTGATCAGTTGGCACTCTGGCAAAGTAATTAGTTGTTTATCTTTCAAAGACAGTTTTTATGGTTGTTTTGTGTCGAGCAAGTTTGGTTTGATGCCGAGAAAATTTGTTTATAACAAGCAATTTTTTTCAGTGTCGAGCACCAGTGAAATTGCTGAGTGGAAACAGTGATTTCCGAGCATATCATAGATGTTGGCCAACTTCCAGTATTTGGATTAATGGTGATATTTGAGATCTCTGGCCGACTTACTTAATTTTATTGGGATATGTAAAGTTAATTAAAGATTGATCCACATTATTTAATATATGGGTAACCGTAATTAATGCATGGATTCAAGATTTAATTAGAGATTACTTTGGAGAATTAAATGTAATGTAATGATGGAATGATCCGTTGGATCTGACCTAACATAAGATCTATGATATTGATTAAGAAGCAAATATTTATATGACCTAGATAGAGAGGTATATGATAACCTCAAGGGGTTATTCATTAAAGTGTGGATATATGGATTGATGTACATGTGTGTATGCAAGAGGATTTCATAGTTTATTTATTGATTAGCATGACCTAGCAGAGAAAGTTGAACACAGAAGCAAAAAGTTGCATGTGTGATTGCTTGATGGATTTCCAAGCAGATCAAAAGATTGAAATGACAATGCAGGCCACTCAGTAAGTTAGCATCAGAGCTGTAATTAGATCTGAATTTTCAAAGTAAGTTGTATGTATCAGATCACAACTACTGATTACTTTCTAACCATTGTATCAGTTAAAATCCTTTAACAAAGTTGACCTAATAGTCATTTGTATAAATCCTCTAAGCAAGGTGACATTCAGGTGGAATGTTCTTAGTCCTCTAACAAGGCCACTCCTAACAAGGTGATTAAATCCTTTAACCAGGTCACACCTAAAAATTTGTTATTGTAACCTTTAATAGGGTTGGCTCCTCACAGAGCTCACTTCAGAAGAGTGAAACTTGGTAGCATGTTACTGGTGGTTTTTTCCATATTGGGTTTCCACGTTAAATACTTGTGTCAACTTGTGTGAATGCTTATGGTTTGTTTTACTATTATGTTTCTACAAGCTAATTACATTAAACAATAAACTGCATGATTAATTTTTTGACATATGCTACTGTTGCCGAGTAGATCTGAATTGATTAAAATAGAGAAATTTTTATTTGGTACATCTAGACCTGAGGATAATTGATTCACCCCTCCCCTCTTAGTTATTCTAAATTCATTCTAACATGTGATAATGTCTCCTTGTTGAGTGTAATACACATATAAACCAATCATTATTATTAATCATGCTGATTATGATCAGCAATATGTAATCTGTTGGTGCCCAAAAAATGATGGTTTGGATTTCCTATGGACTTGCCAATCCAATACTAGGAAACCCAATTTTTTTTTCCAACTAACAAGTTCAACCAAATGGAGGTTTGAACTTCTGCAATTTTGGCTCTGCAAAGCCAAGGCTGGTAGGCATGTACCTTAGCCAAATCTATTGATTCAAAGGATTTTTATAATAGATGACTAAATATAAAACTTGTGGATTCTCTCAAGGTGGAAAATAAACTTGAGAGGAATCAAATTATAAGTATCTCAATCAATAGTATATTGAATGCTGCAAAAATTGAAATGCTTTGATTAATAGTATATGTTTAACAAAAGGTATATGAAATGAAGTGTTGGAAATATAGATGGAGTAACTGAGAGGGGAGGGGTGAATCAGTTACCACAAAAAAAAATCCACAAGTCCCTTAAATGTCTTCAACATATGTTGCTGTTACTCGGTAAATTAACTTATCAACATTTATTAAACATTCACAGTTATTGACATGCATAAATCAAATAGCATAAACACAAGTGACACCAGATATAATGTGGAAACCCAATTTGGGAAAACCACCAATGCAACTAGTTACTAATTTTCACTCTTCTG
>MU227276.1:3385273-3416295 GCA_018584345.1 Thuja plicata
AATCAATAGAATTTAACCATGCAAAATGAGAAAACCAATTGAAAATATAGACTATGAATCAAATCAGGAAGCATGCACATCAAACTGTCACTTTGAAGAAGTTCTATTGGTTTATCCGAGGGACTAACTATAAAATGATAATGAAACTATTACACTTGTGAAAGAAAAAGGACTTATCTTTATTGATTTTGAAATAATAGTACATCTAGGTCCATGTTATACTTGCTGATTAAAAACTATCCAAATATGTGAAATTGCATTATGTTGTCTTGTCTTTACATTTTATATTATGTATATATATGTTTTTTAGTATCTTTCACACCTCTTTAAGGTGAAAATACACAACCCTTATTACAAATTATTTTAAAAATGCAATAAACTAACTAAAAAATAACTACCTAACTTTCAGATTTGTCTTTGGTTGAAAATCCAAAACATATCGTGAAAAGCTAAGATTTCTATTGGAGATAGGAAATTTGATTTATCGAACTAGGTCATTTTTAGATTTTTAAAATTCGACCATATTCAACCTTTGTCGGCATCATCTTTGTAGCAAGACAAAATTATAGCATTTTTTTAAGGCTTCGATTAGTTAGCTCTATTTATTTGTGTCATAAAGCTTCCTTCCTTTGATCTTTTTTATGGAGAAACATGATTTTTGATAATGGATTGGTGCTTCTAAATTATCAAAATTTAGGGTACCACCAAGTGTCTTGCTCCTACTTGGGCTATGGATTCAATTCTATATCAATCCTATGTACACCTCAGAGATGGTTTTAATAACTTGCATATAACAAGACCATCATTTCAAGGGCTTCTACATGAATTATAATTGAAACTGGATTATATAGTTAGTTCTACTGAATTTAACTATGTCTTTGAGAGACCAATAGAACAGAGGAAATTTTTTCAACCACACCTTTCAACTGATGATCAAATTGTATATATATTTCACATTACAAATAACATGAGAATTCAACACAATGAAACAATCTATCTAAATAGATTTTTCTGAGAGACTAAATAAAAATAATTGAAAACTATTACCACAGGTGAGAGAAAAAACACTTATCTCTTTATTAATGTTGAAAAAATAGTACATCAGAGTTCATGTTGCAGGTGTGATCGAATTCTATCCTATAAGAATATGTATTGTATTGTGTTTGTATTGATCCTGGTATCCTTTAAATAGAGTCCAAAGGATGCGTACAACCTACAGATCAACACACCCATTCAAGACTAATACCTAATCCTAAATCAACCAATGAACATTAAAATTTTACAATGTATAATATAAAATATTAACCGTCCAAAGGTTGATATATTTAATAAATCAATTTTTCACTAACGTTCCTTTTGAAATGTCATCTTTTGCTTCATGTGAAAAGTATTATATTGTTAAATATTTGATAAATAATCCCTCCTTTATAATCTTTGAACAAAACTTCATTTTGATTAAATTCAAATTTCTTAAGCTTCCATAATGTTCTGCACAAAAGGGAATAAATTAGTCACATTTTCATTAGGTTTTTAGGAGTTTAATTAAACTATAAATTTTCCTAAAATAGTCCCTTTTGAAAATTTAATCAAATGTAAATAATTTATGTCCTTAGTAATGTTTACCCTAATAATGGCTTCAAGTCTTAACATGGGTAAAATCATTTACTATTAGAAAGTATATATCTCCTCACCCTAACCAATATTTTCAAGGAATATAATAGAAAAATTGGTAAAAGGGGGGAAATGGGTTGTTAGGGTAGTTAAGAGGTTGGCTTGAGAGGTTGAGTGTTCAACTCCCTCTCGCCACCCTTTTTCTCAATAATGATTTTATAAACAATATCTATATGGGAAAAAATAATCATATTGCAAAACAAAAATATTCTTGGGTAAGATATACTCCCTATAGAATATTTTTTTATTATCACATAGAATAACTCAATTAAATATCCAACATTTCTCTTAAGTAATTTTTGTGCATGTAAACTAATTTTTCACTTTAGAAGTTATTTCACCAATATAATATTTATAAGGAAAGTAATAATTAATTTATAATGTTTCAATCGTAACTCCCCTTACAATATTTTAGATAATAATTAATCTTCAAAGTATGAAGGTGAGAAATACTCCCTTTGCGGTGGTGTATGGTTATGTAATTTTCACCATTTTGATAAAATCAAAATCTTTAGGTTTCCACATATAATTCCCTGAACCATTAGGATATTAATTGAGCAAATTTTTGTCCACAAATTTAGGTGTCAACATAGTCTTGTTATGTGTATGCTTATTTGACCATACAATTGAAGCTATAAATATTAACAAGAATTCATATATGAGTTGTTTCTAATGGTTGGCCACCACTACAATAATTTATAAATGAGTAGTCAAAATCTATAATGAGCATATATATATATATATATATATATATATATAGAGAGAGAGAGAGAGGTTGTCAAAATCTATACTCAGCATATGTTGCTAGAATTCATAGAATTATATCACCAAGATCCACTGTATGCAAATAACCTGTTACAAAAGAAAAGAATGGAGACAAAACATAGAATGATCTGAAAGATGAAATATCCATTTAGAGATGGATTAATAATTACAAAGAGATCAAAACCTTATAAAGGTGATCAAAACCCTAAAAGGGGAGAAACCTAGGTTGCATGGTAATAATTAATAAAGAATTAATTATTATATGCCTAAAGTTTTTAATTATTATTATATGCCTATGTTTGGCTTAAGTGAACTAGAGATAATAAGTGACTTTAATAATTAAATCAAATGATTTAATTAATAAGTGAATTAACTTATTACTCTAACACCCCCCTTAACATAAACTTAGGGAGAAGCTAAAAATGTAGAAAGAACTACTGAAAGTAGGAAATTTGGGTCCCGACAACAAGGCATGATCAGGTACCCAATCACAACCAAATCTCTATAAAGTGGAGAAATAGATAAAACCACATGGGAAAAAACTCTACTCCAAAAAGAGATAGAAAAAACATGCAGAAATGCAATGCATCAAGAGACTCTCTAAAAACCATAAGTACAACCAACCCCCCATGAGAGAGGATCAATAATCCAAAGCCCCCAGAATGATAGAACCCATGTGTCGATGATCGTACCAATGTGGCTCCAATGTAGAAGAAATAAAGGCGTTGAACAAAGAAGAGGAACCCCCTAAATGTGAGGAGAAACTAGAAGGCCTAGATGATGCTCAAAAGAGAATGCATGAGTGATGAACTATAACTGATTGAATGTTTGAAGATGACAAAGTTGATGATCACCGAGATGTAGAAATTTAATGCAAGACATTAAATCAATTAATGTATTGTATTGTCATTGATTTCAATTGGATATGGTATGATTTCTCATACACATATTATCACAACACTTAAAAGATCTAAAAAGACAAAAAAAATTTCATTGGTAATCATGTACACCGAGTGACAGTAAACCCCGAGGGACAGTGAACCCCGAGCACAGAAGTTCATAGTGTTACTCAAGAAAGTGATACCCGAGCAAGCATTACCAAGATAGCTGCAGTTGTCACCGAACATAACTGAAGTTCATGCCTGAGCTATCTGTAGTAGTCACCATGCACAACTGAAGTGTTGACCAACAAGAACTAAAGTTAGGATACAAAAAAACAACTTAGCTGGTAGGAGCTAAATATAGAGTTAACTATTTGATTACTTTATTTTCATCAACCAATTAAAAGCTAAATATAAGAAGGAGACTTAAAGCACGTTTTATTCCAGAAAATAAGGAGACTTTTATGGATTAAAACTAAAGAAAGCATGGTGAGCTTTATGGATCAAGAAGTGATCAACAAAGAAAACAAGAAATGGTGAAACCATGTCTATATAAGAGGCAAGCTATTCATTATGAAAAAAAGAGAGGATGTTGAAGATAATTCTGGTGAAGATAGAAGTCTTCATATAGATCTAATCAAACAAGCTAAAGAACAAAGGTAATAATTCTGCAGACACCGAGCAACAGAGAAGCAACAACATTCACCGATCAGAAAGAAATGGAGAAAAGGAATTAAAGAGAACATTGATCAGAAACGTATTATGAGCTTACAATAGATCTGAACATCTGCAAGATTAAGTTGTATTTTCATGTTAAAAATCCATGTGTAAAATGTGTATATGGGAAAACCCACTTGGGACCGGTTACCCAAATTTTTTGGTTACTGGTCCCAAGTGGTTTTTTTCCTTAACAAGGTTTCCATGTTAAAAATTCATGTTTCAAATGTGTATATGGTTCATTACTTTGATGTTTTTCTTTACACGTTACTAAAATAGGATTGATCGGTAAACACTAAGTTATTTACTATATTTCAGTAAAGGTTAAGAAAAGATAGACTTCTATTTGGTAAAGCTTAAGGAAAGAATATAAAGAATAAACATCGAGAAGTATATACATGTTAGATTCACACAAGGCATACATCTTGTAGGACTGAAGATAACTAGAGGTTTTTATATTTTTGGGTTGATATATTGGATTAATTTTTGAGGCCACTGATTCCCCCCCTCCCCTCGCCCCTCTTAGTTATTCTAACAACTAGTATCAGAGCTTGTGTTCTTAGAAAGGGAGTTTAAAGACTCAAGCTAAAGATCACAAAATGAGCAAAAGGGATGTGCCTAAGTTGAACAAGGACAACTTTACATCATGCCAAAGCAGGATAAGACTCCACCTATCATGTATTGGAAATGATGTCACTCAGTACTTAGATACTGAATTTGTTTTACCTACTGGACCTCCAAAAATTGATCAATTGAGAGAAAACCATGAGCATAATTCTATGATGATAGAACTTGCTTCCTCACTCTCTAGTGCTGAATTTGAAGATGTCAAATCATGCAGCACTACAAAGAAAATGTGGGACAAATTGAAGCTAGTACATGGAGGAGATGAAAATGTGTTAAGAGCTAAGGAAAAAATCCTAAGAGGAAATTTTGATGACCTAAGAATGAAAGAAGGAGAAAACATCACTCAGTACAGCTGCAGAATCAAAGAGGTTGTTAATGCTATCCAAGGAGTAGGAAGTTTACTCAAAGAAGAAACAATGGTAAGTAAAACTCTTAGAACCTTACTGCCTATTTATTCTATTAGAGTATCTTATATACAATAAATGAGAGTAGTATAAAATAACAATGTTACTCTAGATAGTTTGATTGGTAGACTTATTTCATTTGAGATGAATAAATTTAACAACAGTGTCTTACCAACTATTGAGTCTGCATTCAAATCTTTTTTGAAAATAAGTAAATCAAGTCATAAACACATTATGAGAAATAATAGTGAAAGTGATAGTGATGACCTAGAACTTGATGAGATTGAAGCACTAATGGCTACAATATTACAGAGAGGCAAAGGTAGATACAAAGGTAAATTACCATTGGTATGTTTTAATTGTAAAGAGATTGGACAATTTGCTACTAGATGTCCTAACAAAAGAAAAGAAGACAGAAACAATGACAGATCATATGAAAAGAAGTTGGATAGAGATGATGACCGAGATTACTCAAGCAACCAACAATCTGACAGAAGAGACAACCGAGACTACAAGGACAAAGGGAAGAAATCTTGTTATCTGGCTCAGAACAAAGCTGAAAATACTGACACCGAATATGATGAAGATATTGAGGTGGTATTTGTTTCTCTGAAGGATGATTCAGACAAAGAATAAAGTATGTTGAGACAGAAATCATATCTAAGATTAGTAAAAATGATGTCTGGATTATTGATAGTGGTTGTACTCACCACATGACTAGAGATAAGGAAAAGTTTGAAACTTTTGAATATTATAATGGTGGATCAATAAGAATGAGTAATGACTCACCTTGTCTGGTTGAAGGTAAAGGAACTATAATTTTGAATAATCTAATCAGATGTGAAAATTCATATTGGGTGAAAGGATTTAAATATAATCTATTGAGTGTTTCATAGCTGAATAACACAGGACATCGAGTTGCATTTGAGAACAAAAAGGCAAAGATCTTTAATGAATTAGGAAGGTTGATCAGAACTGGTGAATAGAAAACATTTTGATGAACTATAATTGATGGAATGTTTGAAGATGTTAAGTGTTAGAATAACTGAGAGGGGGGTGAAACAGTGGCCTCAAAAACATTCTAATAAATCAACCCAAAAAATTAGTACCACAATATTAAGCATCTAGTTATCTTCAGTCCTACAAGATGAATGCCTTCAAATAATCTTATCAAATAACTACTGCTCAGAGTTCACTGTTAAACCTTATTCTTACTGTTTACTGATTAGCAGTATTTTATTTACCAAAATGCAGTAAATAACTTAGTGCATACTGATCAATCCAGATTAGTTATGTGTAATGAAAAACACTAAAGTAATGCCTCATAAACACATTGACACATGGATTTTTAACATGGAAACCCTATTAAGGGAAAAAAATCACTTGTGACCAGTAACCCAAAATTTCCAATCTTTTGAAGTGAGCTTGATGAAGAGACAACCCTATTAAAGGTTACAAACACACTATTAGGTGTGACCTTGTTAGAGGATATAAATAGAATAGTTGTCACTTGATATCAGGCATCTATATGCTACCTTTTATGAGAAAACCCAGTGTAGTTTTCCAAATGGTATCTGGATTCTCATGCTATCTTCATGATTAAACTTTTTGATACTCCTTGGGATGTATCTCAATATAGAAAGGATTTTTAAGTCCTTGGTTAAGAGACTTTCTGAATCAATGGTTAAATTGAAACAGTAAATGATTTGTTCACACATACAACTTAGACTTGCAGATTTTCACATATATTGTAAGCTTATAACATCCTTTATGATCAATGTATCTTTTCAATACCTTTTCTCCACTTCTTTCTGCTTAGTTTGTTATGCCATGCATACCCGTCTCTACATTTTGTGTGCAAAATGTTGGGTCCCCTCTTTTTGCTTTGGCTCTTGCCTTATTTCTTTGCTTTCTTTGTTTTCTTCTCTGGGATTTTCCTCCTGTGAGGTTTATTTTCTTTTGGTTTTTGTCTTCTTATGTCTTCGAGACCTGGTCCTAGAGTTTTTTCTTCTAGAGCCAGATTCTGAACTCTGGGATTCTCTACCATGATGTCTTCTTCTCGCAAGAAGGTGTGGTCGCATGGAATCCCTGAGCCCGAAGTCCAGAGGTTTGCATGTTTTCAAGTTTGTGGCGGGGAGTGTAACTTGCTTTTACCTTGGGTATAAATAGAAATTACCTACCACTTTTGCAGTTACCGCAATTAAAACACTTAGAGATTTTAGAGATTCCTAGGTGATTAAAATGTGATTAGGCTATGAATTACTCTATGCTTAGTGGTTGATACAAGTTGATTCTCGGTGTTGGTTAGTGATTGTTCGAAGGTTGAGATTATTGTAGAAGCACTCCTGGTGCTCTTCTCCCTTTCTTTCTTCCGTGCTTCCAGGTAGGTTCTCTGGTTTCTGCTTCAGTTCTTTCTAGTTTTGTTTTTGTCTCATTTTTGTTGGTTTTGCATTTTCCGTTTGTCGTGTTCCACTTTTGGTTTGCCTCCCGTTGGTGGGTTGTCCACCCTCTATGCAGTTGTAAGCTAGTTTTTATAATGTATATTGTAGAGGGTAGGCCTCGGGCCTTTGTAAATGTGTGTAGTCATGTAAATAGTTTGTAAAAAGCGTGTAAATGTTGTGTATTTAATGTATATATGTTTCAGCCTTCGGCCCTCTATGGTTTTATGTATATTTCTTATGTATATCCTTTCAAGTTGACAAGTTCCTTGCACTTTGTCATGTGTTTTCACTTGCCAGACTGAGATCATCAAGACGGAGTCACACAGTTTGAACTCGGCACCTCGCTAGTTCGAGCCATGGAAGCTTTCTCTCTCCTCTACCTCATCACCTTAATGGAGGGATTAATTTTCCATGAGTAGGAATTCAAAACATGTCCCATCTAGCATTCATTTTACCCTATTTCAGCCCACTTGTCACCATTAATGCCTTTATGTCACCTTTCAGGTGACCACATGTCGACCCACGTCAGCCAAGTATGGTTCTCCTCTGGTTACGTCGACATGGTAATGGCTAGTTTACCCAGACTCTGAGTCTTGAGTAAGCCCTTGTCTTTTGTTTCCTCTTGTCACTTAGGTTCAGCACCCTAGAGTCTAACTCACGTCTATTTTAAGTATTCCAGGATTTTTTTTTATATATGCTAACACTTGTTGAATAGGTACAGGGTGGTGACAATTTCTCTGAAGTTTTAAAGTTCTTTATATATATCATGTTCTGACAGTTCTCTGGTCTTGCAGGTTGCAGATAAGTTGATCAAAGATGTCTGAAGTAATCACCCCTCCTGATAGCCCAGAGTTACCCACCACTTCCACTCGAGCGGCCACCAAAACCAAGGTCGAAAGGTTGTTAGCAAATCTTCCCTTGACCTCCAAATATCCAAAGGAGGGTGTTATCATAGGATCCAAGGTAAATTCTAGAGTTCAAGAGGTAACAGACACAAAGCCCAGACCTTGGGCTGAAATGCAAGGCTTGATCCAAGTCATTTACAAGTTGAAGGCCACCGGAGATAATTTGGCCACCCATCTAGCTGTAACCGACATCATCAAGGCAGAAAACTTTCCATGTTCAGTGTAATCACCAGAGTTAATACTCCAGCTATAAAATTTGTATAATGCACCTACTCAGACAATTCTACTCTCGGATCCCCAGCCACTACAGTACCCAGCAATAATTGTCACCCTAGATGCAGCAACTTTTGCCTCAGGGCTGGGGATCCCATAGTTCAAAGGATCCATTATCCATAATCGGGTCCAGACATTGCAGGAGTTTGAGGACACTTCCCTCATCTCTCAGAAACATCTCAATAGCCACTGGCTGAAATCCCCAAAGAGGGATTGTAGGAGGATGAAGATGGAAATTCCCCATGGGGAGTTCAAAGAGCCCATTCAGGTGGGCATTATATTCTTGTGCAAGATCTTTGGATTGCCCCATGCCCAGGATTTCTCAGCATGGATGTACTACTTTTTGTACTGCATCACCACTCACAGTCAAACCTAAAATTGGGCGGCTATCATAGCCAATCATGTGGACACGCAAATGAAGGGCGTTGTCCAGCATTCCAAGTTTTACATGACGTCGTATGTGCTATGGACACTTGCCCAATAGAGACTGGCTTTTCCAAGATTGGGAATAGTTGGGGAGCTTGGGAATGGGCTAGGACAAGTGACACCTATTGGAATTATATTGAGATGATGTACTAAGAGGGGAGGGGTCAATCAGTACCTCTAAAATTTTTCTTTGGTTAGCCCATTAACCCTTAATCATCAGTTTGTAAATTATCTTATCTAATTGTTCATCTTTCTTTATGTATATGCAATCATATCATAAGTTCTTTTAATATGTAACCATAACAAAACATTCATGAAAATAGATAACACATGACACAAGATATAATATCGCAAAAAACTCCTGTTAGGAAGTAAAAACTGTGGTGGGGATTGTTACCCACAAGACTTCACTATCTGCATATAAGAAGGGGTCAGTTAAGGCTTAAAATTGGTCACTTCTGATGACCTACCCTATTAGGAGTATTACAGTGGAGACCTGTTAAGATCTACTTCATTTGAATCTTTAGCAACACCGTTAAGTGTGCACTCTATTAAGAGATTTAGAAAGGACGGTTAAGTCCACCTTCTACAAAAGGATTTTAGATGTGATGCACTTGTTAGAATGCAAATACATAAGTCTTTGATCTGATGACATATGAAATCTTCAATTGCTGATAACAGATCCAATTAAGCTTCATACATATAAATAATCATCCTTCCATGATTGAATAATACCTTTATCTGCTCGTCGGTAGCCTCTGTGTGTTCTTGACAACTGATGTATTATGTTTCTGATCTTTTCATGAATTATGCCTTTTTCTCCTTAGATGCTCTTCATGGATATCAACAATAATGAATTCATAACTCACAATTGATTTTGAACATCTATTTATACTAAATTAGGCTCAATTCTTGATTCATGCATCGCAAGTTAACTCTAGATCCAAGGTTTACAACTTGACCTTGATCTTTAGTTAGATATATTTTAGATCCATTAGGATGCTTTAAAACATTTACATAAAGCTTTCTTGACCCTCAAGTAATGATTTAAAACAAATAAAAACTCTATAAATAGAATTACATTGTTTTTTCCATCGTGTAAAAATCAGATCCACAATTTGCGGGTTCTCTAACTGATTGTCGCCTCTGACGGTCGGTTTTCTTGATCGTCAGTGTTCTTTTCTTGAACTTGTTGTCAGGTATGTCTTTTCTGTTCCTGTCTGGTTAGTTCTGAAAGCTGTGTTTCCAGTGATGCTTGTGGTCACCAGTGATGTTTGTCGATTCTGTACTTAGCATTTTTCATGACCTCTGTGTTCTATTGGGTATGCTCATTGTTCGTCAGTAATGCTTTAGTTCGCCGATAATCCTTGTAATCTGGTGGTAATGCTTTAGTCTGCCGGTGATCTCTATCAATGTTTTTCACTAAGTGTACTAATGGAAAAATAATGTCATCACCATGGGATCATTATCCCCAAAAATAGTGGGAACTCAGCTTCCTAAACTTCTGTTGGGTAAATGATGCTTTCATTTACCACAACATCCTAACACTTACTCAGGATTTTGGGTACCGACTGTCACAGGCGGAAATGAATCTAGTCAGTAGCTATGGCCGCTATTTTATTCAATTCCAACACCACACCTACATTCGAATGAATGACTTCTCTGGGAATCCCCATCTCCTTCCCTGGTATTATGGGGATAGGATTATTCTCTTAGAGTTATGCTGACAGATGATGGATTTACACGCCTTCTTCAAATTGAAGAAGGTCATCAATGTCTCATTCCCATTTTCATGCAGGAATTATACATGCAGCCTTACCGCAACAAGGGAGGTGGACAATGAACTAAAAAGCCTGGGACTGGTGGAATTCCACCATGCTAGGAAAAACTATGATCCTCTAGGAAAGATTGCCACAGCGCTTCCCTGGGCATCCTCGCCACATGAAGTAGACATTGAAGACTTTTGGGTAGAATGGAAAGATAGTTTTGATCTCCGGGATTGATAGCATTCATAGATGAGCAAAGGGCTCATGAAGGCACTCGACCTTCAGACTTTCCCAAAGGGATTCTCAGATAACAGGTCACTGGAGGATCCATCATATAAAGGACAAGGACAGGACAAGCTAGATCTTCCTTCAATGGATTGGGCCACCCCAAAGGACCTGACAATTGAAGGGGTATGTCACCCTATTTTAGAGGCAAGTCACCAGTATTTTTCCCGTGTGTATCCCAAGAGCACCCAAAATAAATCAGCAATTCGTAAGGCTACTCCCTCTTCCGTTGGCACTAGACCTTCTTTGTCCTCCACCACCATCAAACTGAGTATGAGAAAAGGAAAAGAAAAAGAAGGCACTCTAGCCAAGGCACCTCCCCAAGTTTCCACCCTTCTAATTGCCAAACTACAACAACAAATGGAGTTGGAAAGGCTGGCCAACTAGCAGATAAGTACGCAGATATCCTTCGGCCTCCTTGTAACTCTAATGGCGTCTGCTTGCCTGGAAGGATCCCCATTGTTGGATGCAATGATGATCAGACAAAATTTCACTGAGGTGGAGTCCACTAGCATTCTAGATATCGGGGTTCCACTGACAAGAAAGAAGAAGAAGAAGGTGACCCCTACACCAAGTGCAACCGCCAGTCCCGGTATGCTGGATGTGCCCCTGCCTGATATTAGTTTAGACTCTCCCAAACTTGAAAATATTTCTAACTCCTCACCCCCACACGATGACTTTAATGACACTTTCTCGATAGAAGAGCTCATGGACCTCCAACAAGGTATTGTTAGGATTAGGATCACTGAGAGGGGGGGATGAATCAGTGATCTATCAATTCATACTTTTTCTGATTATCTGAATCTTTACTTAAATTCTTAAGTACTGAAATGAATATCAATGCAAGTAAGATAAATATACACAACACATAACACCATATATGATTACAGGGAAAACCAATTTAGGTGAAAACCCCAGTGGGAATTAGTACCCACAAATATTTTGCACTAGTGTCTTATGATCCTTGTTAGAAGATCCTTAACCCTGTTAGGATTTTTCTTTATAATACATGAAGTACAGTGACCTTGTTAAGGGTCAGACCCTGTTAGGAGTCTTTTACAATAACCCTATTAGGGGTGGTGGACTCATTGTCCAAGGACTCACTGTCCAAATGGTGAAGGCTACAACCTTCTGGATATTTGATACACACTATATCTACAAGGTGAACTGCTGCTGTGACACTGCTTGTCTGATCAGTTCCTTTTGTGTGTTGATTCTTTAACCTCTTTTTGATCTCTACAAAAATCTTGTATGCACTCTCAAATCTTATACTTCAATATATATATCATCAACATATGACAGATATATCTTTCCTACTTTTACACTCTGCTCTGCTTTTCTTATCTCTGGCTTCCGCAACTTTTCCTATCACAAATGACCTTCTATAAGTACTTCCTCAAAGGAAATGAACATTTCAGCTTTAGAAAACATTTTAACATGTATCTTGATCACTTACATAACCACACAACCCTTCATTAAGTTGGCTTAACATTAATTATAACTGCTTTACTCAAACCGAACAGACACGTCTTTTCACACAGTCCACTTCACCAAATTAGCTCTAACTAATTATCCCGAATGAATCAAGTCATGCACTTTTAACCATAGATTTTTAGGTCACTAAAAATCACTAATACAAAGGCATAATTCCTGAGGATGAATGCAACTTCCATGCCAAAACAATCACTGTCGGCTCTTTCCATGATCTTTGTCCTGTTTTGGCTTTCACTGGCTGTACCTCTTCAACTGGCTGTATCTTCTTCATACTTGTAGATCTGATCATGCTCTCTTAGAATTAGAATTTAAACATACTCATAAGCTTATCTTAAAAGGCACATATGATTTGGATAACAAATAAACACACGCTAATCAAAACTATAACAGTTTGTTCCTTGCCCTGTCCTATTTTCTATACTTAGCCAATTTATGTTCTTCTGATAATGTGTGCTGACTCCAAAACTTCATATGAATTTATTTCCATAATGAAAACACTAAATAGAGTCATATACTTTAGTATAGTCAACTTTTCAATAGGTATAATTCATGCGGTGGAGGAAATTGTTGCACAAGATAAGGAAGAGGCCCCCATAGAAAAGGAATCCCAGAAGAAGAGGGTACATCAAAACAAGAGGCCTGGGAAGAAGCACAAACGGGGCCTAAATAGGAGAAGACACTGGTTCAAGAGACCAAGGATACACTAAGGCAACCCACAGATGAGCAGTTGATGATTGGGAAACCTGAACCTTCAGGATCAACCATGCTCCCTTTCATCGTGTTCCAAATGCCTTTGGTTACTCCTGGTGATCAGGTGCCCCAGAGGACATTTTGTGAGGTATTAACGGTGGCCACATTGATAAAATTTGGTTAGAGACCTCACCCACCTCCAGAGGATATTTTGGTGGAGGGGAATGTTCCAGCAGATGAGGTTGATGAAGCTCAAGAATAGAAGTACTAGGTTGACAAGGAAGTACCTGAAGATACAAACAATGTTGAGACCTGGGAAAAAGTTTTGGATATCACAATAGAGGATGCCAGCATGGTGGAAAATGCTGAAGGTTCCAAAGAATAGGAAAAGGAACAAGAGAAATAAAGGGAGAAAGATCCCGAAGATAATGTACATTCTGGGAATGCACCACCAGATTTCAAAGGGAACCCTGATGAACAGGTCTTAGTAGCGAAGCCGCACCAATGGCTGGTAGAATTGAAGAAAAGAAAGGCCCCAACGGTTGCATCATGTGCTAAACTCTTGTTGTCCAAACTGATGGCCAGAAATGCAGAGGCTAAAAAGACTAAAAAAGAACGGACAGTTCATACTCTCTAGACTGGTCCAAGAAGCAGCATAGTTGTGACTATCGCAACACCCCCTCCAAGTGCAGGTGTAGTGGTTGTAAGGCCCGAAGAATATAACATAACAGAAGTGACACTAGGGAGGAGGGACAAGCAAGGTGAACTTGACTTTCTAAGAGAGGCCACAAAAGTAGTAGAGTCCAGATACATCAAGCAAGGCCAAAAGCTGAAGGAGGAAAGAGAGACTAATGCCAATCTCCTCACGCTTCTGACAGAATTGACATGGCCTTTGGCTGAGATCCACCTCGGAACTGCTTCCTCTAGATTTTCACTTGCACAGGGCGACATGGATTCTCTATGGATTATGAAAAAGAAGGCATAGGTTGTAGATGGGTGGGCCACCGAGAAAGTAGCCACCATGAGACAATTTCTAGCGGTGTCCCTCCCAGACCTTTATTAGGTTGACACTCTTCTTAGCCAGGAAAATGGCTCCACTCTTATATGGGAGCAAGATTTAGCAAAGTATGAAAAATATAAGTCCGGGCTGGAAGAGATTCGCAACATAGGAGAATAAGTCACCACAGGGGAAGAGATTTTGGGAGATGAATCATATGATTCCCTCCAAGCCCAATACTCCAGAGTTGTCCTCAGGATCGAGGTATGCAAGGAACTGGTTAAGGCCATGAAAGAAAAAGTGACAATAGCCCAATACCCCTTGGGCTTGTTTCAAGCATTCATGGCTGGAGTATCGCAATTTGATCCCTTCACCACCTAAACATGCACCCCAGAGGACTATGTCCTTAGCAAGTTTGATGAGTGGATGGAGTCCCTATATCCGCCAGCTGAAGATTTTGACTAGGGAAGGCTATCCAGATTGTCCAAGACAATGATCCAGTCATATGACACCATCAAAATGGTGGATGAATTCTGGAACAGGGTCAGATATGTTGAGAAAGCATTGGAGTCTATTCAAATTTGATGGGACGGTATCAGAGACATAGAAAAAGAAAGCATAAGCCAAGTGTTGGAGGCTTGGTAAATTTGTAAGGAACAATAGGTTCTTCAAAGTCTGGAGAATCTCACCAACCATGTATTGATTTTATTATTTATTATTTGAAGTGCAAACTTTCAGATCCCAGAGTTTCAGATCCTACAATTTTGTATTCTTTAAGTGACCTGTGTCTTAGTTCCCAAAGTCGATCGGTCACTTTCAAGGCAGTTAATGAAGGGTGTCAGAAAGAAGGTAACCGCAACAAGGCACGTCGGCTCAACAAGAGGGTTTTGATAGGTGGGCTTCCCAAGGCACTGCTCCAATGTTGCACCTGGCACATTGAAGACAGCGAGCCACTCTCCCATTTATGAGGCATGTAGCCTCGATCTTTGGGGGATTGGATTTCTTCTTTTCTCCTCCTGGCTCTCTTCTCGAGGCCGATTATTCCACTCCTCTTTTCTTGTCTTATTCTTCTGACATGTCAAACCTTTTCCATCTTGATGTCTTTTTTAGCATGTCGTAGGTAGTACTAGCATCAAAAATAGTATTATATTGTTAAGTGTAAAATAAGTTAGGTTAGTTTTAGGTCAAAACTTGTGTATAAATAATAAGTCTGACCTCATTCCGAGGGGGGAAAAATTGATGATTTTGTAGTCCATAGCTATAGCATTTCATTTTCTCAATTGTAGATCTCAATGCTCCTTAGTTTTAGAAGCTTTTAGTAGTTAAATGCTCCCCTAGAGCCACCATTGTAATAAACACCAGTGCTTGCTAGAGATATGTTAATGAAGAAGGAAGGGTTCTATCAATGATGTTGTTAGCATTCTAATCTCTAAGTTGACGATATTTTTATGCTTTATGTTCTTATGTCCTTTTCTCTAATACTTCAAGTAGATTAACGACCTCCTTTTCCTTTGCTATTGATTAAATATGAGCTGATGGTTCTTTATTTTTTCAATATCTAGTGTAGCGTGTTATAGCATTGTCGATGTGTTGAATGTTTAGTATAACTATAGGTAGATAAAACATTTCTAACTCTGCAATATCTTTTGAAGTTTATTTGATAAAGTTCTTAGATGCTTACAGGAAACCCCACTCACTTAAATCCCTAGAGAAGATGAGCCAAGATAACCAGCTATCCCGCCAAACAAAACAATCACATTTCTCAACTAAGCTCCCGCACTGTTGAGACCCGACTCTCACGTGCTTGAAGGCCCAGGGAATCTCATTTCCCCGAACAACCTTTACAAGCAAAGTTGGTCGATACCCCAGTACTTGGTGACAACTTACATATGTTGGCGGACCCGGTCACAAAGACTCGTCAACACAGTGATGTTGTGCTTCTTTGTTGCTTAGTGTCCACAGAATTATTTAGCTCTTTCCTTAGCTTGATTGATTAGGACTGTATGAAGTTGTTCTTCATTAGTTTCTCTCCAGCATACTTCTTCTCTATTCACCCCTTAATTCATAATGAATTATCTTTTCTCTTTATAGACATGATATCATCATTTCTTATTTCTTGACTTTATTTTTCTTGGTGTGATCCACAATTTTAGCAAATCTTGCTTTGAAGCTTTTACTCTTATTTTTATATTGTATATATCTTCTTTCCAACTGTAATAAAACTGGTTTAAAACTCTCTCTTATCTCTGGCTTCAAACTTGTCTATAAAAACAATATTAACAACTATTTAACTCCTTCTTTATCTCTTGCTAGCTAAGTCTTTTGTCATTTCTGAACTTCAGTTCCTTTCGGTGTATTAACTCTTGTTAGCTTTGGTCAACACTTCAGTTCTCCTCAGGCATCTTCATGGGGGTTGTCTATTCGTTGGGGTTATCTGTATGTCGAGCATCACTGTGAATTTTTTCTTGTCGGTAATGCTTGTGATTATTTTCATCAGTAATTCTTGTCAGGTTTCTTGCTCAAGCAACACTGTGACTTTACTTTTGAGTTTCTCTATCCATTGGGATACACTGCCCGTCGGTGTTTGTAGTCACTTAGTGAATACTAATCTTTTATGCATTACTAATAGCATAACCTTTATCTTTTGGTTCTTTAAATTCTTTGAAACTTTTTATATAACCAATTATATTATACCAAGTTGACATCAATGACAATACAATCCATTAACTGATTTAATGTCTTTCATTATCTTTTTGCATTTCGGTGATTAACTTAACATCTTCAAACATTTAATTAGTTATGGTTCATCAGTTAAGTTGATGATCACCAAGCTACAAAAATTTAATGCAAGGCATTAAATCAATTAATATATTGTATTTTCATTGATGTCAACTTGATATAATCTGATTGTTCATATACATATTTTCAAAGACTTCAAAGAACCAAATATATAAAGGTTATGTTATCAGTAATGCATAAAAGTTCAGTATACACCAAGTGACAACAAACACTGATGGACAGTGCACACCGACGGATAGAGAACCCTGAGAAGAGTCACAATGATACCTAAGAAAGATACCCGAGCAAGCATTACCAAGCAGAACCAAACTGATACCCAAGCAGAACTGAAAGTTAGAGTGTTGCCCGACGGATAGACAACCCCAACGGATAGAGATGCTTGAGGACAACTAAAGTCAAGACCGAGAAAACAAGGAGCTAAACACTGATCAGAACTGAAGTTCAAAAATGACAAAAGAATTAGCTGGAAGGAGCTAAATATAGAGTTAATTGTTTGATCACATTGTTTTCATCGACCAGTTAAAAGATAAAGATAAGCTAGAGATTTAAAGCTAGTATTATTCCATTTGTCAACAAGAAATCTATGGGATAAAACTTAAGCAAGCTTTAAATAAAGAATGGCAAGATTTTTGGATCACATCAAGAATAAGAAAGACAAGGACCTGGAAACAGTGAAATCGTGTCTATAAAAGAGACAAGCTATTTCATTATGAAAGAGAGGATTCTGAAGAGAATTCTGATGAATAAATAAGTTTTCATATAGACCTAATCAAACAAGCTGAAGAATAGAGCTAAATATTTATGCGGACACCGAGCAACAGAGAAGAAACAACATTCACCAAGCAGAAAGAAGTGGAGAAAAGGAACATTAGATAATATTGATCAGAAGAGGTATTATGAGCTTACAATATATCTGAACATCTGCAAGTT
Organism: Thuja plicata; assembly: GCA_018584345.1. NCBI lineage: Eukaryota > Viridiplantae > Streptophyta > Pinopsida > Cupressales > Cupressaceae > Thuja > Thuja plicata. The sequence continues at coordinate 3,403,345 of MU227276.1, forward strand.
TAAGTTGTATTTATAAACAGATCATATACTATTTTAGTTTAACCATTGATTCATAAAATCTCTTAACAGAGTTGGATTTAACTATCCTTTATATTTGAGATACATCCCAAGGAGTATCAAAAAATTCCTCATGAAGATAGCATATTGAATGCTAGATATCAAGTGACAAACTATTAAATTTAAACCCTCTAACAAGGTTGCACTTAACAGTGTGTTTGTAACCTTTAATAGGGTCGGTTATTCACTGAGCTCACTTCAGAAGAGTAAAAATTTTGGGTTACCGGTCCCAAGTGGTATTTCCCCTAACAGGGTTTCCACGTTAAAAATCCATGTGTAAAATGTGTATATGGTTCATTGCTTTGATGTTTTTCTTTACATATTACTAAAACATGACTGATCGGTAAATACTAAGTTATTTAATATATTTTGGTAAAGACTAGACTGTTACTCGGTAAAGCTTAAGAAAAAGGATAAACAGTATACTCCGAGCAGTAGTTATTTGATAAGATTATTTAAAGGCATACATCTTGTAGGACTGAAGATAACTAGAGGTTTATATATGTGGTATAAATTTTTGGGTTGATTTATTGGATTAATTTTTTAGGCCACTGTTTCGCTCCCCCCCCCCCCCACCCCTCATTTATTCTAACAATTGGTATCAGAGCTTATGTGCTTAGAAAGGGAGTTTAAAGAATCAAGCTAAAGATCATAAGATGAGAAAAAGGGATGTGCCTAAGTTGAACAAGGACAAATTTGCATCATGGAGAAGTAGGATAAGACTCCACCTACCATGTATTGGAAATGATGTTACTCAATACTTAGATACTGAATTTTTGTTACCTACTGGACCTATGACAGTTGATCAATTGAGAGAAAATCATGAGCACGATTCTATGATGATAGAACTTGCTTCCTCACTCTCTGGTGTTGAATTTGAAGATGTCAAAACATGTACCACTGCAAAGAAAATGTGGGACAAATTGAATCTAGTACACAAAGGAAATGCAAATGTACTAAGAGCTACGGCAGAAAGCCAAAGAGGAAAGTTTGATGACCTAAGAATGAAAGAAGGATAAAACATCACTCAGTACAGCTACAGAGTCAAAGAGGTAGTCAATGTTATTTGAAGAGTAGGAGGTATACTTGAAGAAGAAATAGTGGTAATTAAAACCCTAAGAACCTTACTGCCTATTTATTCTATTAGAGTATCTGTTATACAAGAAATAAGAGCAGTAGAAAATAACAATGTCACTCTAGATAGTTTGATTGGTAGACTTATTTCATTTGAGATGAATAACTTTGACAACAGTTTATTATCATCTATTGAGTCTGCATTCAAATCTTCTTAAAGATAAGTAAAAAAAGTCATAAACACACTATGAGAAATGATAGTGAAAGTGATAGTGATGACCAAGAACTTGATGAGATTGAAGCACTAATGGCTAGAAGATTGTAGAGAGGAAAAGGTAGATACAAAGGTAAATTGCCATTGGTATGTTTTAATTGTAAAGAGATTGGACACTTTGCTGCTAGATGTCCTAACAAAAGAAAAGATGACAGAAGTAATGATAGAACTTATGAAAAGAAGTTTGACAGAGGTGATGACAGAGATTACTTAAGCAAATAACAATCTGACAGAAGAGATAACCAAGACTATAAGGACAAAGGAAAGAAAGCTTATTACCTGGATGAGAACAAAGCTGAAAATACTGACACTAAATCTGATGAAGATATTAAGGTGGTATTTGTTTCTATGAAGGATGATTCAGATGAAGAGGAAAGGTATGTTGCGACTGCACTCATATATAAGGTTAGTAAGAATTGTTAAAATAGGTAGAAACCTATTCTCCCAAGAACACCTGCATGCATAACCCTGTCACATGGAAGAAGTAAAGAATAGAAGAAGAAAAATCTATGGAGGCCAAAAAGCCAGAGACATCATATGCACATGAAAGAATATATTATTAACAATATATTTCAAGATGATACAATGCATTGTGAAATACAAAGAGGTGATTCCTTTAAAAAGGAATCACAAAACCCTAAAAGGGAAACCCTAAGGTTGGCTTAAGCAACTAGAGTGAATAGGTGAGTTAGTAATTAGATCAAAATGATTTAATTAATAACCCAAAAGACTATTACTCTAACACCCCCCCCTTAAGATAAGCTTAGGGAGAAGCAAAACCTAGGAGACTACTATAGAAAGTAGGAAAGAAGGATCCCGACAACAAAGGCCTGATCAGGTACCCAAAATAAGAAATCTCTGTAAAGTGGGGAAATAGAGAAAATGCAGTGGGGAAAACTCTACTCCAAAAGGAGATGAACTAGATGAAGGAAACAAAGCCTCCAATCTAGGGAAAATCCTAAAGAAAGGAACAAGAAAGAGCAAGAAGCATCTCTGAAGCATGAAGCTGCAAACACTGTCAGAAGTAACTACTGGAACCCCACTGAAATAGTGCATGACCAAGTAGAGAAGACAAAGTCTGAAGAGTTGATCAATCGAAGAGGTGACATCCAAAAGTAGGAACAAACGAGTGTATATATAGTAGATGATCCATCTCATCGAAATGCATAGGTTCCTAGCCACTGCATCTGCCTAGTACATAGGAACAAAAATAGAATACATAGATCACTCAACTAGACCAAGGAAGCAATAGAACCAACAGGTGAACCCCCCCCATAATGTTGAACAAGGAGAGGGGTGACAGGAACACTGAAATGCAATGCCAGAAACATCTGCAGGAAGAAGAATCAGGAACATCAACAGTGCAATAGAAGTACAAGCACATGATAAAGGGCAGTTTCACAGACACACAGCATGGGCTAATGTCATGGAAGGTAAGCTCACTTGACAAAGGTGGATGAGCACAAAAGGAAAAACATCATAACCCCCCATGGCACTTTATAACTGAGTGCGAGTATAAATAAACACAAGGTGCTCAAAATCCCAGATATGCAAAAGTAGTCATTTTATCTCAGTGCATATATAGAAAAGAGAATGCTACAAAAGAGAAGCATACAATGCTCAGAAGTCAAAAAGAAGAGTGAGCCAGAAGAACAGAAGAAGAGATCCCAGGACCTATAGAACCCAAGTAATCCACTAGAGTGTGAAAGAGAAAAACTCAGAGGAGAAAGAACCTAGAGAAGAATCTGGATAAAAGATCCCTGCAGCTAAAAAACTCACTGAACCAGCTTTCTGATGATATTTGGTTTGCCAAAAATAGAGTCCGGATGAGCAAGATATAGCTCCTGGAAGGCAAAACCAAACATCAGACTTTTACAGTAAAAAAACACTGTTAAAATAGCAGAACCCAAAACCACAACCTCCATCATTGGAAAGAGCTCAGAAAGAGATTTCTGATGATATAAAGAAGTCGGAAAAATACCTATGTATGCTCCAGATAGAGCAAAAATAGTGTGGGAGGGTCAAAAGCGCTCCAAAAAATAAATTTAAAGCCCCTGGGTGCATGGCGCGCGTAGGGAGATTGAGTGGAGCTCCCGGTCACCCATGTGACCACCGCTGGTAGAAATAGGCCCGCGGGGCTAAAAGACCCACTGGGTGGCGGTGGAGCCAGTAGGCGGTGGGCACCGACGGGGGCCGTGAGGCACCAAAGGAGTTATGTTGATGAGGCAGCGGGGTTAGGAGGAAATGGAGCTGGGTGGCAGGGCCAGTACAGGTGCAGGCGATGGCGGGGCCAGAGGAGCCGATGGAGCCCGCAGTGCCGGCAGGAGGTGTAGCTAAAGGCGGTGGAGCATCGGTGGTGTGGTGGTGGTGCCATTCAAATTTGCACTGACCACGTTAAAAAACCTTTAAAAATTTATTTTTTTTGTTTTTTTTCTGTTTCTGTGCCTGTACAGCACTGGAAACAAAAAAAAATTACCTCAGAGCCATGTTGTCCAAAATGGACAAGTTTTATATGGATTCTAGGGTTTTTGGGTGCTCTTAGCTCAATGGAGATGTCTGTTTGAGTCCAAAGTGACCAGAAACAAAGCCCACTTCTAAATCCACATAAAAACTCTGAAAAAGATAGAAAAACCTCCAGCTTCTGAAACACTTTAACAAAACATGAAAAGTGAGCAGTAAGATGGCTCTGATACCATGTTAAAATAGGTAGAAACCTATTCTCCCAAAAACACCTGCATGCATAACCCTGTCACATGGAAGAAGTAAAGAACAGAAGAAGAAAAATCTATGAAGGCCAAAAAGCCAGAGACATCATATGCACATGAAAGAATATATTATTAAAAATATATTTCAAGATGATACAATGCGTTGTGAAATACAAAGAGGTGATTCCTTTAAAAAGAAATCACAAAACCCTAAAAGGGAAGCCCTAAGGTTGGCTTAAGCAACTAGAGTGAATAGGTGAGTTAGTAATTAGATCAAAATGATTTAATTAATAACCCAAAAGACTATTACTCTAACATAAAGTGAATATGTTGTGACTGCACTCATATCTAAGGTTAGTAAGAATGATGTCTAGATTATTGATAGTGTCTGTCCTCACCACATGACTGGAGATAAGAAAAAGTTTGAAACTTTTGAATATTATAATGGTGGATCAGTAGGAATTGGTAATGACTCACCTTTTCCGGTTGAAGGTAAAGGAACTATAATGTTGAATAATATGATCAGATGTGAAAATGAATATTAGGCAAAAGGATTTAACTATAATCTATTGAGTGTTTCACAGTTGAATAACACGGGTCACCGAGTTACATTTGAGAACAAAAAGGCAAAGATCTTTAATGAAGCATGAAGGTTGATCAAAACAGGTGAACAGACAAAAGGTAACCTAATCTATCTTGATGACATTAACACCACTTTCTTAATGGATAGAAATGAAGAAATATAATTATGGCATAAAAGGTTATGTCATGTGAATTTTGACATGGTTAAGATAAGAAATAAAAGGAAAGTAAGAGGCTTACCGAGCATTTCAAAACCCGACCATGTCATGTGTAAGAATTGTCAAAAAGGTAAAATTACAAAGTCTAGTTTCAAGACAAAAACCTACACATCTAATGCTATTCTAGAGTTAGTCCATACTAACCTATGTGGACCAATGAGAACAAAGAGCTATTATGGAGATAGATACTTCATTCTCTTTGTTGATGATTATTCTAGAATGATGATTGTTATGTTCTTAAAATAGAAATCAAAAGCATTCAAGATGTTTAAATGGTATAAATCTATAGTGTAAAAACCAAGTGGTAAGGAACTGAAATGCTTAAGATAAGATAGAGCATGAGAATTTATTTCTAATGAATTCACTAACTTTTGTAATGAGAATGGAATCAACAGAAAGGTTTCTACACCGAGAACACCACAGCAAAATGGGATTGCTGAAAGAAGGAACATATCCATTTTTTATTGTGCCAAAACACTAATGATTGAGAGAGGCATCACACAAACATTCTAGAGGGAAGCTTTCAGTACTGCTGTCTACACATTGAATAGAGTTCAATTGAAGAAAGACACCAAAAACACACCTTATGAGCTATGGTATGGACATAGACCCAATGTAAGTTACTTTAGAATTTTTGAAAGTCAATTTTATGTTTTGAAAGATGATAGAAATGGAAAGCTTCACTCCAAAGGTGATGAAGGAATATTTCTAGGGTATTCTACCAAAAGCAAGGCTTATAAATGTCTTAACAAGTCCTCTAACAAAATCATTGAAAGTGCAAATGTCAAAATAGATGAATTTGCTGAGAAAAATGATGAGGAAAGAAGAAAGGAACCGGGTGACTACAACAAGTTTGTCTATATAGAAGAACTTGACACTCTGCTTGAGAAATAGTGTATCACTCTCGAGCGACAGAACAATGCACCCGAGCATCAAGCTACAAACACTGAAAATAAGGAAATTGCTCACAATGTTGTACAGAGTGATGAAGATCAGAATGAAGGTCAAGATGATAATCAAAATGATGAACAAAGAGCTAAACTGGTACTTTCCAAGTATGTCAGAAGACACCATCCATAGAACCAGATCATATGAGACAAAAATGTTGGAATGAGAACAATAAGTAAGTCACTGAACACTATATGTTCAATTTGTGATTTTGAGCCTAAATCTATTAATACTGCACTTGAAAATCAAGAATGGGTCACTGCTATGAATGAAGAAAGAGAGAAGATTGAGAATAATAGAACATGGATATTTATACCTAGACCAGATGAAAATAATTTCATTGGTACCAAATGGATATTCAAAAACAAGCTGAATGATAATGGAGAAGTCACAAGGAACAAAGCTAGATTAGTATGCAAGGGATATGCACAAGAAGAAGGTATTGACTATGGAGAAACCTTTGCACCCATTGATAGACTAGAAGGAGTAAGAATTATTCTTGCTTATTTTGCATTCAAAGTATTCAAGGCATACCAAATGGATGTCAAGTTTGCATTCCTAAATGGAATACTAGAGGAAGAGGTATACATTGAACAACCAGAAGGGTTTGTTGATCCTAACAAGAGAAACATGGTTTGTAGACTACACAAAGCCTTGTATGGATTGAAACAATCACAAAGAGTATGGTATGAAAGACTTCACTCCTATCTTATAAGTATTGGATCTGTAAGAACAAGTAAAAACAATAATCCATATTTAAAAGATGTATAGTCAAAAAATGGAAGCACTTCCATTTTAGACTTGTTTCACCTTTCAAGTAAGCGGTTTGGGGTCATGAAAAGTGTCTTCAATAGGTTCTTGATCTTAACATCGCTTCCCCCATGTTTTGTCCCTCTTTACACTCATGTTTAGCCTAATTTCTACATTCTGGACTGCATATTAGTGATTTTGGGCTTCTGGGTCAAGGTCGACCTGTGAGGTCTATGTCAACCTCGACCCTAACCTAGGTTAGGGTCAACCTTGACCCTGACCTAGGTAAAGGTTGACCTTGACCTTGACCCAGGGTTCAGATCCTGGGGTCTCATAGTTTCTAGTTGTCGGCCTTTGCAAAAAGTGTTTTCCGCTTCTGAGTCGGCTATTTCGGGTTCAAAAGCGTTGATTCCTAAATTATATCTAATATAGGTCCTCTCCTAAGGGTAAAGGCTTTAATGGAAATTTAATCCTCCTATGTCAGCCTCCTTAGAAGATTGTACCCTAATTTCATATAAAAGGGAGCTTTCTCCTCTCATTTCCTCTAAGCAAGATTGAGAAAACTAAGTCTTTGAAATCAAGCATTCTCGAAGCATCTTCAATTGTGATTCAAGAAAGCTAAGGAGTAAGATTTGAAGCAAGCATTCATCCATTCTCAAGCATCCATTTTCATGAAGGAGATCCATTGGAGGCCATTGAAGGATCCAAGCTACATAGTGCCCTTTTGGTGATCTCTCCATCCACCTCCTCCCAAGCCTCTTCCAAATTCAAGAACCCATTCAAGACTTGGTGTTGGAGATCTACAAGAAAGAGATTGAAGATATCCTACCTTTCTATATTCCACATTTTGAATCATACTTGTGGATTCAACGATTCAAATCCTCCATAAGGACTTTTACAAAGCAAGGTGAATTTATGCATTTACTTTGTCCATTTCTACAATTTCAATTACATATATTTAATGTTAATTCCAAAACTGGGGTTTGACCAAGGCAAACCCCTCCCCATAATAAACAATCCTATTTTTCTTGTAGGTACAGGTTCAGGATTGCAGTTTTGAGACCAGATCTGGATACCCTTTTTGGCTTTCTTGCGGACGACGCGAACAGATTTTATGTCGAACCTGTGCAGGTCAAGGTCGACATTATTGGGTCAGGAGTGACATTTGTGGGTCAAGGTCGACCTTTTTCATAAGACGACATTGGAATGGAAAAATATTTCTGGGTTTTGTTCATCTCTGTGTTCTGGTTTGGGATCACTTGTCATATTTTCCAAAAATAGTCTACAGACCTCAGAAAATAGTATTCTTTGATCTGCAATATTTCAAGATTGGTTCTTCTTCCTTTCCTTTTCAATTACTATAATCAAGCATATCTATTTAATCAATTTATAGAATTTAAGACATCCTTCTCATTCTCTTTTCCAAGTAGTTGATTCATTTGCGCATTAGCCCATTTTCTTGGGTTGATCAATTTGGATCTCCCATTTGTGCATTTGAGGATAAAAAGGAGCATCTTATCTTCTCCTTAATTACAATTGCAATACTTCATCAACCACAATTCAATTAAATTTAAAGGTTAGAGAAATATACAGTCAAATCCTAATAAAACTAAATAAACATTTAAAAGAAGCTCTTTTCTTTCCTTTACAGAAGATACTAATGATAACATTTTGATTGCTGAAATATTTGTTGATGGTATAATATTTGGGGGTAATGATATGTTATGTAAATCATTTGCTAATGAAATGAGAAAAGAGTTTGAGATGAAAATGTTTGGGGAGATCAAATTCTTTCTTGGTCTATAGATTCTTCAATAGAATGAAGACATATACATCACACAATCCAAATACATCAAGGAAGTTCTCAAGATATTCAAGATGGAAGACTCTAAGCCAATTGAAAAACCTATGGAAATCGGATGCAAGCTGACAAAGGAAGACAAGTCAATTGAGGTAAATCAGACCCTATATAGATCTATGATTGGAAAACTCATGTATGTTGTACATACTAGACCAGATATAGCACATGCAGTTGGAATAGTTGCAAGATTCTCTGCTAATCCCAAGGAATCACACATGACTATTGTTAAAAGAATTTTGACATATATAAAGAATACTGAAGACTATGGATTATGGTATAAAAGAGAAGGCAAATTTGAGCTTCAAGTCTATATAGATGTTGATTGGGCTGGAAACTTAGATGACAGAAAGAGCACAATAGGAGGAGCATTCTTCATGGGTGATAGACTTGTCACATGGTTAAGCAAGAAGCAAGGATGCATATCACAATCTATTGTAGAAGTAGAATATGTGGTTGTTGCTACAAATTTCTCTGACATTGCATGGATCAAGCAATTACTGGAAGGTATGAATATGAAAATTATTGAACCAGTGATTATCTATTCTGATAATACTAGTGCAATAAACATATCAAAGAACCTTGTTATGCATGCTAAGACAAAGCATAAATTTCTATCAAGTATCATTACATACAAGAGAACAAGTGCAAGAGAAAGAGGTGATACTATAATATGTGCAATCCAAGGAACAATTAGTAGACATATTCACAAATCCATTTCCTAAAGATACATTTGAGTACCTAAGAAAGAGACTAGGGGTCTGACCCTTGTCTATTGGTCACTAAGGTGACTAGGAGGCTACATCATCCTACACATTATCATAATATTATTCATGTTGATGCAAGCAAAGAGATGGACTAAAAATATATATCAGTACACATAAGGGTACATATCTGCACCGAACACCAAAGTTATTGTATTTTTGGTGGATAGGAAATTCAAGGAATATATTATAGAAGAGCGAGATATAGTTTGGCATTACTGTCAAAGGGAGAGAGTTATCCATATGAAATATCTATCAGAAGTATTCAAAGAAAATATATATTTTTTCAAAGGAAAAAGAGATATGAATAGAAATCATCCATCAAGGAAAGGAATAGTCAAAGGGAGAGAAAAAATTAGAGAAAGATTCAAAGAAACATCCATCTAAGAGAGATAATTAAAAAAGTTAAACAATGCATATCTATCCAAAAAAGGGAGAAAAAGATTCTACAACAAAGGGAGAGACAGAATCATAAGTTGCTACATCTATCTAGTAAAGGGAATGAAGATTGAAGAAAGTACTATGCAAGAATCAAATCTAAGCTAGAAGAGCTTATTGAGAGTCAGACATTTGAATTGGTTATAGAATAATAAGTTTGGTAGATTGATGAAATACAACTAATATATTTCATATTGTATTAGTAGTAATGTAGTATGTTTCCATCAATGCCAAAGCGAGAGGTTGATGAACTATAACTGATTGAATGTTTGAAGATGTTAATTTAATGATCACCAAGCTGCAGAAAGTTAATGCAAGACATTAAATCAGTTAATGTATTATATTTTCATTGATGTCAACTTGATATAATCTGATTGGTCATATACATATTGTCAAAGACTTCAAAGAACCAAAGAGATAAAGGTTATGTTATCATTAATGCATAAAATTTTAGTATACACCAAGTGATGACAAACACCAATGTAAAGTGCACACCGACAAATAGAGAACCCCGAGAAGAGTCACAATGATACCCTGGAAAGATACCTGAGGAATCATTACCGAGAAGAACCAAAGTGATACCCGAGAAAAACTGAAAGTCACAGTGTTGCCTGACGGATAGACAACCCTGATGGATAGAGATTCCCAAGGACAACTAAAGTCAAGATTGAGAAAATAAGGATTTAAACACCAATCAGAACTGAAGTTCAGAAACAACAAAAGACTTAGCTGGCAGGAACTAAATATAGAGTTAACTGTTTGATCACATTGTTTTCACTGACCAGTTAAAAGCTAAAGATAAGCTAGAGATTTTAAGCTAGTTTTATTCCAGTTGTCAAGAAGAAATCTATAGGATAAAACTAAAGCAACCTTTAAATAAAGAATGGCGAGATTTGCAGATCGCCTCAAGAATAAGAAAGATAAGGACCTAAAAAAGGTGAAATCATGTTTATAAAAGAGACAAGCTAATTCATTATGAAAGATAAGATGCTGAAGATAATTTTCATGAATAAATAATTCTTCATAAAGACCTAATAAAACAAGTTGAAGAAAAGAGCTAAAGATTTATGCGGACACTGAGCAACAGAGAAGAAACAACATTCACCAAGCAGAAAGAAGTGGAGCAAAGGAACATAATAGAACATTGATCAGAAGAGGTATTATGAGCTTACAATAGATCTGAACATCTGCAAGTTTAATTTGTATTTATGAATAGATCATATACTATTTCAGTTTAACCATTGATTCAAAAAATCTCTTAACGAACTGGGATTTAACTATCCTTTATATATTGAGATACATCCCAAGGAGTATCAAAAATTTTCTCATGAAGATAGCATAGTGAATGCCAAATATAAAGTGAAAAACTATTAAATTTAAATCCTCTAACAAGGTGGTACTTAACCATGTGTTTGTAACCTTTAACAGGGTTGGCTCTTAATGGAGCTCACTTAAGAAGAGTGAAAATTTTGAGTTACTGGTCCCAAGTGGTTTTTCCCCTAACAGGGTTTCCACATTAAAAATTCATGTGTCAAATGTGCATATGGTTCATTGATTTGATGTTTTTATTTAAACATTACTAAAATAGGATTGATCAGTAAATACTAAGTTATTTATTGTATTTCAGTAAAGACTAGATTGATATTCAGTAAAGCTTAAGAAAAAGGATAAACAGTATACTCCAAAAAGTAGTTATTTGATAGGATTATTTAAAGCCATACATCTTTGGTGCAGAGCACCCTAGGGTTTTAGCTCCAAAGCCCTAGCTGTTTAGCAATGGTGGTCCAGGAGTAGATCATGGTTAGTAATCAGATATCCACCTCAACCTTAACAGTTCTTAACTCCTAGCGAAAGAGCAGGTTAGTCACGCAATCGGAAAATGATCAACAGTTAACGTGAAACAGTCTACAATTACACGACAAAGACAGGTCGCCAAGTCGGGAGATGATCGGCGGTTGGCATCAAACAGTTTGTGATTACACGACTATGGCTTTTCATGAAGTCGGCAGATGCAAGATGGTTAACATAAAATAGTTAGCGATTAAGCGACAATGGTGATCACGAAGTCGGCAGATGCTCGGCGGTTAACTTGAGACAACTTGCGATGAAGCGACAACGGTGATCGCGAAGTCGGCAGATACTCGGCGGTTAACATAAAATAGCTCGCGATGAAGTGACAATGGTGATCGTGAAGTCAGAAGATGCTCAGTAGTTAGCAGGAAACGGTTTGCGATGACGCGACAAGACTTGTCACACAGTCGGCAGAGATCGGCGGTTAAGTTACTAAGTGCTGCGATAACGCGACGACAGTAAGTAGCAAGGTCGCGGGATCACAGGTAGTTAAGTCACTCAGTGTGGCGATGACATGACAAGGTGTGTAGCGAGGTCACAGGATCACAGGTGGTTAAGTCAAAAAGTGTTGCGACAACGAGATGACTGTGAGTCGCGTGATCGCAGGATAACAAGCAGGGAAGTTTATCAGTACTGCGATATCGTGACTAAAGGAAGATTTGACTTGTCAACATTGGAAGAAAATTCCAAGATAAAAAGAGAACGCCATGGAGGAAAATGTTTTCCACATCGACAGCCATGCTGAGAATGATGACAGTTGCATGAAGAAGATGAAAAGTTGAGGTAGTTAGAATCTTCAGACGACGGGTAACCTAGAAACGGTTACAAATCAAGAAGAGGCCGAATATATGGTCAAGGAGGAAAACTTGTAGAAGGTTGTTGTTGTAGAAGTTAGAGACTGAGTAGACTAGTGAAGAACATTTCAGTTTGCTTTGTAATTTTCAGACTTTCAATAAAGAATAGTTCTTGTGTGTTCTGTGTGTTCTTTTGTATTTTGTGCAGACTTCTGTAGAGTAGGATTTTGAATTCAGTCAGGTCTCATGGATGCTTTTTGACTCTTATAGTCCATCCTATGGAGTGTGACCGTCAAGAAGCATCCCTCATGTATTTTATTTATGTTTCTGTGTTTGGGATTGAGAAGAGGCTAGTCAGAATGGTAGACAAGTCCTAGGCGAGCTTAATGGTCCGGCTAGAGAACTTGTAGGAGAGAGAGATAGAAGGAGAAGGTGCATGACTGACTGTATTCAGTCATGGAGAGTGAGATGAGATAAAGAGTGAAACTTTCAGTGGGTAGGAAACCTAGGGGAGAGGGAGAATAGAAATCCTTCTAGTTAGGGTCTGAGAGTAACCCTAAGAGACTCATGTGTGAGTCTAGAGGATCCTGAAGTGAATAGGGTCCAAGGTGAGATTCCTAAGAAAGAGTAGGAGTCTA
>MU227276.1:3429022-3441274 GCA_018584345.1 Thuja plicata
CGTCGATCCCTAGATCACTGTCTTCGCAGACGCCGATCCCTGGATCGATGTCTCTAGAGCCGCTGGTGCCGGACCAGCGTCTTCGAAGATGCAGGTGTTAGACTGGTGTCTTCGTAGATGCGAGTCTGCAGAAAATAGTCAGAGATGTCGGTTCATGAACCAGCATTTCCAGCTGAACTGGCATTTGCGCCAAAAAGGCAAACGCCGATTGGGAAGGAAACGGGGGGACCCAACGGGGGCCGGGGATGGGTCGGTATGAGACCTAGGGGCAAGATGCCCCATTCTAAGGAGGGTTAGCCTAGGACTGGCAGAATAAGCGACTGACATGGTGGATGTGAAAACTTTTGCAGCAGTAGTTCCCACCCTTGGGATCACGGGAGCATTGGTCGTCGACGATGGAGCTGGAGGCACAGCTGACAGAGGATGACTGGGGGTTGTTAGCGGTAGTAGGTCTAGACTATGTGCCCCATTGGCTTAGGCTACAGGCACATAATGGTATGATGACTACCTTGATCGAGTGTGGCACAGTGAGACCACCACATTTCACTTGCCGACTGGAGAGGCCACGATCACTTTAGAGGACGTGTGGCATATTCTGCAGATCCTAATCTGAGGAACGATTCCTTGGTATAGATTGGAGGATAGTGACCATTACATGGAGATCGTGTTTTGATAGGCGATGAGGTGAATACCCACGTACTGGACTTGGATGCCATGGTAGGCAGCAGTGGATAGGAAACTTAGGCGGATTGCCCTCTATATTGTTGGGTTGATTAGGGGACGCATGCTAGCGGACCTCTCAGGACATGGATTTGGGATGGGTTGGTCATGGGTGTTGGTGCAGATGCTCGAGGAGGGGACCTCCTACTACTGGGGATATGTCATCCTTGGGCAGTTATATCATGATCTCCACATGGCTGCATATCATGAGGCACGCAACATGGGGATAGGAGTCACATTACTATTAGTGTGGGCCTGGGAGCACATTGCAGTGTTCCAACCCATGAGGGTGAGGGAGTCACATCAGAGAGGGGAGCCGTATGCCTATAGATATAGGCTCCCACTTAGGTACACCTCTGTTGGACAGACGGGCTATTGGAGGCATTTGTTAGATGACATTTAGGTTTTCTGCTAGACCCCTTACATGTCATGTGAGCCATGGGGGATGATGGACTAGGCTACAAGGGTGGAGGATGGGTTTGAGAAATTTATGTACCTCTCCTATGTGCAGACTGATTGTTTCCTTCTGGGAAGGATGATCCATCAGATCAAGAGATATAGACCATCCAGGGTCCTGAGACAGTTTGGATTACAACAGGGGGTGGTGGCGGAGGATGCCTTACATCCTCACATCACCAGGGAGGTAGGGACTTGGGGAAGGTATACGAATGCTCTGACAGTGAGGGCATCCTAGAGAGACATGCCACAGCTCGATTTTGTGGCACACCCAGATGTAGTAGATGCAGGTACAACTCTAGAGTATGCAGCGTGGTGGGTTGCACACATGCCAGTAAGACTGACGGACCCAGTGCAGGTGGCTACCCACGAGCAGCCTACAGGGGATCTGGATGTGGTTGATGGGACACTGACCAGAGATGCCCAAAGAGCTCAATAGCGGGACAGAGGAGGGCACCGAGATGGGTCAGACCTCGAGTAGAGGCACAAGGCCAAGTACCCCAGGGACCCCCACCAGTACCAGGACAGGACCAGCCACAGGCACAGGTACAGGACCAGCCATAGGCATAGGTACAAGTACCACCAGTGCCACCTCAAGATCATGCACAAGGGCCACCCGCAGGGTTTGTGGCATAGGAGACACATGACACTGTCCTTGTAGAGTGAGATAGTTTATAGACAGAGTGCACCAGACTCCGCAGGTTATTAGATGAGGCGGTGGTGTCAGACACGAGCTTGCACTCAGAGATAGCCCAGATTCAGGGTTTATTGATGGCTAAGATAGCATGGGAAGACAGGGCAGAGGGGTCATTGGATACCTTATAGGGCAGGGTAGACTCTGGGGAGTTCTCGATGGTGGACTTGACAAAGGATGCTGCAGACCTTTGTGCCAAGATAGATACATTCATAGGGCAGTTGGACAAACTGACGCTGCAGATGGAGTGGGCCACATAGAAGATTGATGCATTGACCTTAGAGAGGGATATAGTACTAAGATAGGCTGAGACCTACAGGGCTGAGTGAGACATCGCTTGAAAGGCGGCAGTGGCAGGTGGAGTTGGGCAGGTGGTATCAGATGCGTTTACAGCCCACAGGGATGCGAACAGGTCAGGGAGGGAGGCAGCACACTATAGAGCACTCTACCATTAGCTTGTTCCAGAGGGACAGAGACAAGATTACTCGGAGAGATCTCATTCTTAGAGCATAGTGCAGACTTCTCCCTCACATGGATCAGTGGGGATGCCACCACGACCACCACCAGGACAGGGCGGTGAGCCATCACAGCCACCAGCATGATATGGCACACAGTTTTGTATTTTTGAGATTTATACATGTATATTGGCACTGAGGTGCACATGATGTATTTTTATTGACAGACATGGGTGTATATATATATATATGAGGACTCTTATTGTGGCTCATGATGTATGAGTTATATGATGACTCTTATGATGCTTAAAAAGTATGATCTATATGATGTGCTGATGCATACTACACGATTACTGACATTTGGTGTTTGCAGGATGTGATGTACTTTTATGGATGATTTGATTATGGATATATGATGTATGACTTATGCAGGGTGGATGATGCTTATATATATGATGTACTGACGTGTGTGGATGTAGGATGTGATGTGCTTTTATGGATGCAATATATATATATATATATATATGTTGATGTTCTTATGAATATGCATGGATGAATGATGTTGTGAAAAAGATTTAAGTATGCAAATGATGTGGATGAACCTAAATGTTGTAAATGATATTAGATAATAAAAATGGATGAGTGCAAGCTTAAAATGATGTAATGATGTTTAGATGATAAAAATGGATGAATGCAAGGTATAATGAAATGTATGAATTGTGCAAGATTAATGATGAATTGTAACAATATAATGAATCTAACAATGCAAGATAATATAATGAACTTAAAATGACTGTTAACAATGTAAAATGATATAATGAACCTAAAATGCTTTTTAACAATGCAAGATGCCTTAAATGATCTTAAAAATGAATCTAACTATGCCAAATGATATAATGAATCTAAAATGAACTTAATAATGCTAAATGAATCTAACAATGCAAGATAATATAATGAACCTAAAATGATTGTTACCAATGCAAGATGCCTTAAATGATCTTAAAAATGAATCTAACTATGCCAAATGATATAATGAACCTAAAATGAACCTAACAATGCATGCTACAATGACTCTAAAATGAATTGATAATGGAAGATGTAATGCACTTAAAATGAATGCAAGACGCCTTAAATGATCTTTAAAATGAATCTAACTAATGACACTATGAGCGGCAGATCATCGTTCTCTTGTTCTTGGATTTTCTTCCAGTTGTTCTCTACATCAATTCCTTGCTTTCAATCTCCAAAAAGCACCCTTAACAAAGAAATGCAAATTGTGATTGACGAGCTCAGACGATGAGTTGTTTGAGGTTGAACAAGCGATGGCATTTGAGTCTCAAAATTTCTTTTGATTTTCACTTTTATTTTTGGTGTGTGTCACAATTAACTGATAAATCGGATGGGTGGACAGGACAGGGAATATTAGTAGGATGATGACTAACGATGTTAGCATGATGGTGGGAAAATGGGATGCATCATGAATGTACAAGGATCAAACTGAGCGGATTAATTTCAAGTGATTAGTTACAGTGATTACTTACACATGTTGCTGCCGAGTTTTTGATTGGATCATGTTACTTTTATTGATGCACGTGTAAGTACATGTGCTGATTGATTAGTTCAGGAGGAGAGATACATCCTGCGAGAACCCAAAGATGATGATAATCTAGATCTAAGTTGACAAGAGGAAGGATACATCCTCAAGACTCATTTCTAGAAAGATGGGACTAACTAAGTTGATTGATCACATGTGCACTACCGGCAAACTATAGAACCAATGTATGATAAGGAGCAACCCAAGACATGAGAAATATAGAGGACTGATGCTCATGGCTCTAAACCACACTACATATGAACAATAATATACAATATCATGTGTACAGAAGTTTAGGATACGAGACAGGAGGATCATTGCTGACTAGTGCGTATGATATGTGAACACCCAGGGAATACAGGGAATGTGGAGATAGTGTTGGTGATGGAAGGAAATGGGATTTTGATAGATAATGGAATGGTCCACTGTGTGTGATGCCTATTTCTAGGTTTTCATCACCCATACTTGTCCAAAGTGCCTGATTGCCAAGTTTTCACCACTGGACGAAAGTTTTTCTCTTTATTTTTCTTTTTGATTTCTTCGGATCTTCTTTTTTTAATCTTTTTTTATTTTTTATTTTATTTATTTTTTTGATATTGCCCAAGTACCTATTTACCAGGTTCTCACTAGGACAATCATTTTTTTCAGTTGCATTTTCTGCTTTTTAGAGATTTTTTCAGGACTATTTTGCAGTGCTTTCAAGTGCTCCAGGTTCTTCCATAGAATTTGCCTTCAGTTTCCGTAGGTAAAATTTTCTGGTTTGTTTAGGGCTGATCTCTTTCTCTCTTTTTATGCTTTCTTCAAAACTTTTTATACTTTTTTGTGAATTTTCTCAAATAACTGGAATGAAAAAACTGGCTGTCAGGCATAGAAGTGCCTGAGATGAATGATGTTGATAGGATCATTCAATGGTTCTCCTTCTGGGGTGGAGATTTGATATGCCCCAGAACCGAAGCATGCAATGACAACATATGGACCTTGCCAGGTGACTTCAAACTTGCCTTTCTTTTCTTGATCAGTACGCACTTTCTAATTTTCTTTTAGGACAAGGTCCCCTACCTAGAACTGGCGTGGGTGGACCTTCTTGTTATAGTTCCTCTTGAGTTGATTCTGGTACACAATTAAGTGATCATAAGCTTGTTGGCACTTTTCATCAAGAAGATCCAACTGTGTGAGTCATGCTACCCGGTAATCTTCATCATCAATCAGGCCTCTTAGTGACACTCGGAGGGAGGGTAATTCAACTTCAATTGGTAAGACTGCTTCAGCACCATAGACTAAGGAGTAGGGAGTAGTGCCAATAGGAGAATGATAGGAAGTGCAATATTCCCAGAGGGTGGGATTGATTTGGAGATTCCAGTCATGACCTGTATCATTGACAACTTTCTTGAGGATTTTGAGGATGGTTTTATTAGTTGCCTCAGCTTGGCCGTTACCTTGCAGGAAGTAGGGACTAGAGAAATGGTGATGGATATGGAGATGATTACACAGATCACTGACGTGTTGGTTTTCAAATGGTGTTCCATGATCTGTGAAGATGGTGGAGGGTATGCCAAAGTGGCAGACAATGTGGTACAGGATGAATTTGGATATCTGGACACCAGTAGTGAGGGTGAGTGGAATTGCTTCAACCCACTTTGTAAAGTACTCCATCGCCGTGATGATTTACTTGTGGCCTTCAAAAGAAAGGGGAGTAATCTTACCAATGAGGTCAAAACCCCAATAAGAGAAGGGCCAAGGAGGTGCAATAGGTCTAAGGTCCTGAGCAGGAGCATGGATAAGATTAGCATGATGTTAACAAGGTAAGCATTTTTTTACGAACTCACAAGAATCATGTTCCATTGTAGGCCAGTAGTACCCTGTACGTAGAATTTTCTTGGCTAGGACCATGCCACTCATGTGGGCACCATAGATTCTAGCATGTACCTCTTGTAAAGCATGGGTGGCTTCATTTTCATCTAAACATCTAGAGAGTACATTGTGATAGCCTCGACGATATAGGGTATTGGCTATGAGGGTATAACGAGATGCTTTTTGGATAAATTTTTTGCATTGGTTCGTAGTGAGAAGGGGATATATGATACCATTTTGTAAGTAAGCTTGAATGTCATGGTACCATGGGGACTGGGGACCAACCAAGACACACACATGATTTGATTCATTATTCTCATAAGCGGGAGCATGTAGTTTCTCAACTAAGAATTCATATTGTGTAGATTCTCGAGGAATCTCAAGAAGGGAGCCAATTTTTCTTATTGCATCAGTAGCTTTGTTCTGTAGATGAGGTACTTGTTTTATCTACAAGTAGAGGAAGTGTTCTTTCAACTTGTCAACCATCTACTTATACGGTGTCAACTTATCATCCTTGGTTTGGTACTCATCTAGGACTTGTTTGATGATGAGTTGGGAATCGCCAAAGACCTTGACTGTGATGTTCTATTCTATGGCCATGCAAAGTCCTGCAATTAGGGCCTCATATTCTACAATATTGTTTGTGCAAAGAAATCCCAATTTGAATGACATGGGGATGTAGTCACCTTGAGGTGTGACAAAAAGTATTCCTGCCCCTGCACCATGAGCTGTGTAAGACCCATCAAAGTAAAGTTTCCATGTTGGTTGTTCCTCTACCATGTACAAGTGCTCATCTGGAAATTCTGTGACCAAAGGATATGCATCAACCAATGGTGCTTTGGCTAGCTGATCTGCAATGAATTGCCCTTTAATGGCTTTTCGGTCAACATACTGAATATCAAATTCACTTAGCAGCATGACCCATTTTTCCATTCGACCTATAAGTGTAGTCCTGGAGAGTAGATACTTGAGAGGATCCACCTTTGAAATGAGCTTAGTTGTGTGACTGAGCATGTAGTGGTGCAGTTTTTGAGTGGCGAAGACCACTGCCAGACATGCTTTTTCCATAGGAGAATAATTGAGCTCATAACCTACCAAGGTTCGACTAACATAATAAATGGGCCTTTCTTTGCCTTCATCATTCAATTGAGCAAGGAGTGCCCCCAGTGTTGTAGTAGTGGCTGAAATGTATAGAATGAGTGGGTGACCAGGAAAAGGTGGTACCAAGATGGGTGGATTAGCCAAGTATTCTTTGATCTTGTCGAAGCTCTTCTGACACTGAGGATCCCACTGGAAGGGGTTGTCTTTATGCAGGAGATGAGTGAATGGTTGACACTTGTCTGCTAGTTGAGAGATGAAGTGACATACAGATTGTAGCTTTCCTTGTAGACTATGTAGCTGTCAAAGTGTTTTTGGTGGAGGCATCTCCATGATAGTTTTTACCTTCTTTGGGTCAATTTCAATGCCTCATCTTGATACAATAAATTCTAGGAGTTTTCCTGATGTGACTCCAAAGACACATTTCTTAGGATTGAGCATTAGGCAGTAGTGTCCAATTCTATCAAAGACACATTCCAAAACATTTAAGTGATCTTTCCTTTTGAATGATTTGGCCAAGATATCATCCACATAATCTTCAAGGATCTTATGGATCATGTCGTGAAAGATGACAGTCATAGCTCTCTGATAGGTTGCCCCATCATTCTTTAAGCCGAAAGGCATCATGTTATAGCAGAAGGTTCCCTAGGGGGTTGTGAATGATGTCTTATGCTGATCTTCTTCTGTGATGCAGATCTAATCGTATCCGAAAAAACCATCCATGAGTGAAAACATCTCATGTCCTGCTGTGAGATCGACAATCATGTCTATGTTTGGCAAGGGGAAATCATCCTTGGGACATGCCTTATTGAGATCTCTAAAGTCTATGCATATCCTAATTGATTTATCCAGCTTAGCCATGGGAACCATATTAGAAATCTAATCAAAATAGTCAATGGGGCGGATGATCTTGGCGTGGAGCAATTTCTCTAGCTCCGCTTTAACAAGTAGTGCCACTTTAGGATGCATCTTTCTGAGCTTTTTCTTAACAGGTTTGACATTTGGGTCCACTGCTAGATGGTGAACCACCAAGTTGGGATCTAACCTCAGCATGTGGGATTAAGACCATGCAAAATTATTGATAGATTCCTTTAATAAAGTGACAAGATCACTTTCTTCTGCTTCAGTCAGAGACGATGCTATGTATGTAATGGCAGGATTTTCTTTGGTGCCCAAGTTGATAGGTTTGGCTTCCTCGATGAGAATGGATGATTGTTCAGGCCTGTAATCTTGGATAAGGGGAAGAGGAGAATCTTCATCCTGTGGCACCCCAGAGAGGTTTTCACCAGAGGATACGCCCTTTGTTTTTACTTTTTTAGAATCAAATAGCACCCCAGAGGGGTTTTCACTAGAAGATCAATTTTTTTCTTTTTTTTTTTCCTTTTTCGTGCCATTTTTGCGGCTAAAGTTCTCCTCTTCCCCAAAGTATGCCTTGGGGTCTAGCTTGTAGACATATGCTTAGTCTTTCCCCCAGCCACTGCTTTGCTCGATTGCTCCCATGAAGCTTAGGAGCACGTCCTCACTTTGGAACTCATCAACGTGTACAATACTTGGTTGGTCCCAGTCTATGAGTTTGGGATGGCAGAGGGGGAGGTCAATGAAAAGGATAGAAATTTATTTTAGGATAGCATTGCCTAGGAAGGTTTCATCGTTAAAAACATCATCATAAGCTCTCACAATTTTCTCTTTCAGGATATCTTCGATGTCAACAATTTTGCCTAGGGGTCGACAAGAGGAATAGTTGATGAACTCATTGGTGCCCCTAGTCATGTCAAAGCCCATGCCAAGGCCCAGGTGCTTTTCTAATTGGGTAGGCACAATATGTTCTTTCATGCCTTTTTCTTCATAACCAAGGCCACCTCCTTGGTAGTTCCATTTTTCTATTACCAATTTGTGAGTTGTGGGGTACTTATTTTTGAAGTAATTTAGGCGACTTGTGTCCTTGGGTGGTGGATCTTTGTACAGCCATTGATTGATAATTGGTGTCATTTCTTAGCCTGTCAGAGTACCTTGTGATATGAAAGTGGTGGAACCAAATTGTAGTATCTTGGTTGTCTTTGATTCTATTTTGCTGAGATTAGGTTGGTGGCCTTTTGTGTGAGGATCAATCGGTAGTGCTCCAACTGCAAAGGCATCAGATAGAGTGTACTCCCCACAACCTTTTCTGTTGATCTTGACTATGGACAAGGTGGAGGAAAGGATTGTTTCAGGATCTGAATGGGTTCGAGATGAGCTGGCAACAAAGGAGCCAATATCAATCCCAGGACAATGAGTGGAATGTGGCAAGGATGCTTCCAACGCATTACAGTATGCAAAGGGCTTGGGATCTGTGCGGATGGTAATCTCAGTGCCTTTATATGGAAATTTGATGCACTGATGATAGGTGGATGGGATGGCTTGCATAGAATGAATCCATGGTCATCCTAGGAGGATGTTATAGGGAAGGTCAAGATCAACAACATGACATAGTGTCTCTTGTATTACTGGGCCCACTTGAATGGGAAGAATTATAGTGCCTTCAGAAGTACGCTCCAAATTTTCATATGCCTTTATTGTGATAACATCATTTGTTATATCAGCCTCAGTGCAACCCAGCTTTTTTATGAATTTTAAAGTGCACAGATTTAGGGCCAATCCATTATCTATCATGACCCATTTGATGGCAAAATCTGTAACCATGATAGCGATATGGAGTGGAAGATTGTGATTGGTTTCATCAGAGGGGATGTCTGTTGGTCTAAAAGAGACCCCACAAGATGTAGACAAATGTCCAACTAGGTTTTGGAATTTAGTGAGGTTGATGTCGCTGGGGACACGAGATTCTTGCAAGGCTTTATTAAGGACCTCTTGATATACGGGTGATGTGTGGAGAAGATCCAGAATGGAAATTTGGGCTGGAGTATTCCCTAGGTGTTCCAAAATGTTGTATTGGGTCCCAGTAGATGGGGCGGGACCAGCACCTGCAACTGTTATCCTACCTCTATGAGTGGTGATTGCACATTGGTTATCGACACCCCTAACATGGATGACATTGATAGAGGACTGGACCTGGGATATGCAGCCGATGAGATTATCATAGTTGATATAAGTGTTGGTATAATCCTTTTTGTCAGTTATTTCTACTTGTTTACCCATTCCTTGATTAGAGGACTGAGTAGGATTGCCTGGACCTATACCGAAAGTGTGTTTAGGGAATGCATTCTGATAAATTTTAAGGCCTTCATTTGGCGATGATTGCGCAGGAGAGTCCACTTCGATCTATTTGCGGTCAATGAGATCCTGAATATAATGTTTCAGCTTCATGCATTTGAGAGTGGTGTCCCTTAACACGATGGCATTCACAGTACTCATTTTCTTTATACCAAGCAGACTTAGGAGTTTAGTCATCAAATGGATGGATTTTAGGATATATGATTTGGTTAGCTTGGACCAGCTTGCGGAAGATGATGTCTATAGGTTCACCCAGAGGGGTAAACATGTGTTGCAGCGCATTCAAAGTGCGAGGTCTTTTTTTTCCGTGCGGGACTAATATAGCATTTGTATGATTTATAGGACCTTGATAGTTGTGTTGATGAGATGTCCCTGGAGAAGGATATACAGGTGCACCTTGAGGGCACATGTTTTGTTGATATTGTGGTTGAGGATATGTGAGAGCAGGTTGTTGATACATGGGAGGGGGTTGCGTATATACTGGTGGTGCTTGCTAATAAGTCTGATTATTAGGACTAGCTACCACAACTTGAAAATACTTAGTGTTAGTGGCTCCATCCATTACCGCATTCTTTTTCTTGTTCCAGTATCATGATCAATCATTGTTATGTTTGTCAGGCTGGGGTTCTTTGTAGTGCTTAATTGTACCTTCTTCCACGAGGCCTCATTCAAGGTCCATACCTTTGATCAAGATATCATGATAAGTTTGTATACAATTCATGCGCATGTGATAAGCAAGCTTAGGATGAAGGTTGTTAATGAAAATCTTGATAAGATGTTGTTCTAGGGGTTGGTAAGACAACCTTGTGGTAAGCCCTTGCCATCGCTGGAGATAATTGGCCAAGCTCTCTCCTCCTTTTTGTTTGGAATTACATAGGTCAAGGAGTGAGAGTTCATTTTCAACGTTATGCGCATATTGGGCCACAAACTTCTCAGATAACTCTGCAAAAGTAGAGACTGTGTCATAAGGAATTTTGTAAAACCATTCCAGTGCGGTGCCTCCCAAGCTTTTGGGAAATAGTCTCATAAGGAAGTTATCACTATAGGCCACTTCTTGGCATGCCATGTAGAATTCTTTCACGTGGCTCACAGGATCACCCTTCCCCCGATATTTATCAAATTTTGGGGTTTCAAAGTGTTTGGGGAAGGGTATAGCAGTGATGGATCGACCAAATGGATACGGACACACTTCCTCGAACTTGAAAATTTTAGCTTTTGTCCCAGCTTTTAGCTCTTTAAGAGCATTTTTCATTTCCTCCCATTTAGGATTGTTTTGCGGGGGAGGATTATTGATTGTGATTGTTGGATTCCCTTGTGCCTGATATGGATCAAATGGCAAATATGGACGGTGTTGTGGGGGATATTGTGGTGTTTGATAGGGTGGT
Organism: Thuja plicata; assembly: GCA_018584345.1. NCBI lineage: Eukaryota > Viridiplantae > Streptophyta > Pinopsida > Cupressales > Cupressaceae > Thuja > Thuja plicata. The sequence continues at coordinate 3,440,486 of MU227276.1, forward strand.
TGTTGGTTAACGTATACAGGTTGTTGTGGTGGAAGCTGGGGTTGAGTGGAATACTACAATGGAGGAGGTGTCAGTGCTTGATAGGATTGTTGCAACTGTTGGAAATATGCTTGTACTTGTTACAGCGTCGGATAGATGGGATGAGTTTGTTGCACACCCATATAGGTGTTTTCTGGCGAAATGCCCCCAGGGAGAGCTTGTTGTGGAGGGGGAACTATTTGTGATGCGGCAGAAGATGGCATGGATATGTAATTGGTGGGCTAAGTTTGATGTTGTTGCACAGGTTGGATAAAATGACTAGCAAACTGTTGCATTGGTTGTACCATGAAGGGATTTGCCCCCTGCGTTTGTGGTTGTGGCTGCTGTGTAGTTTGGAGAGTGGGTTGTGTAGCTATGAATAGGTTGATTGGTTGTTGTTGCGCTTGAGATGTGAATGGGTTGGTGATTTGGTGTTGTTGGATAGGTTGTTGCTGAATAGGTTGTTGTTGTTGTTGCTGCTAAATAGGTTGTTGTTGTTGCTGCTGCTGAATAGGTTGTTGTTATTGTTATTGGATAGGTTGGATGGAAATTTGGGGTATGGTGAAGGGATTTGTGGATGGTTTCAGTAGTGGAGTATTTGGGTTGAACAATGTTTGAGGTGGAACCATTGGCATTCGTTGTGGTTGTGTTGCTGGTGGAGCGGGAAAAGTGGACCCTTGCAGAAATAAGGGTTGGTTATATGCGTTGGTAGGTGGCATGCCTGTGGTGAAGAAAGGTGGAATAGGCATGGAGACTTGGGTGCTTTGATGT
>MU227276.1:3445484-3469068 GCA_018584345.1 Thuja plicata
AGGGGAGACAAAGTTGTAAGAGGGAATTAAAGAGGAATGGGTACCCATTTTGGAGAGAATTTCTCCATGTGGGTGAGCATTCCATTAGCCTTAAAAAGGTTAGGAATCACCCATTTAAGCATGATCAAAAGGTAGTTAGGTGTGGAAGCATACTTAGGAAATGAGGTGATGGGAATAGGGTAGGAATAGGGTAGGCTATAGGGTAGGATTAATAGGTTCCTAGCTAGGGTTTAGAGTATTATTCAAATTGAATTTGAATAAATCAGAGTTTAGAAGAATTAGGAATATGAAAGATTTTAATAAATATAAATTTATTAAAAAGGGATTTTGTGGAGGTAAATGTATTTAAATAAAATACATCTTAATAGTATTTAAACTATTGATACATGAAACTATTTAATTGAAAAAATTAAATAGTTAGAGGAAATAGGAGAAAATAATATTAATATTAATATTAATATTTTTGGATGTCTACAATTACATTCTGAATGACATCCACATATTCACTCTTCACAGGGATCTCCACAGTTGTTGTTTCATTAGTCTGATTGTGTTCCTCTTTATTCAAATCTATTGAATCTTTAGAGGGAACTTCATTTTGTTGTAAAGATGTGTCATCGGTGCATACCTCCTTTTTCTCTTTAGTGTTTACAAATGCTTTTTCAACTTTGTCCATATCATTGTCAGAAGTGGTCATGGATATCTTGACATCATCAATCATAATAGTTTCTTCTGAATCTTTGACTGTATCAGAAGTTATTGAAACAGTGGGCGCTAAATCTTATGGACCTGTCATAGGTGCATTTTGAATCACTGGTTCTGTAACCTGTTTGGGAGGAATTGGAGTTACCTTTGTTGTAGGCATTGTTGATGGATACATATGTCTATCTAGAAATACTTGCTCAAATTATTTCTGAGTTTCTTCACCAACCAGATCATACTCTTTATTCATGATATGAAGTGTTCTAGTTTTGGTTCTGAGATGAGGTTTTACCAGATCCAACAGTATAGCTTTCTCATCAAGTGAGAAAACAGGGAGAAGACTATCTAATGTTTCTTCTCTTATCCTCGTATCCTCTTTAATTGCTTGCCTTTTTAATAGGTCCAGTATGTTCCATACTTTGTCTGGTATGACTGTCTTGAGTTCCAATACTGACCTTTTGAACTTGATCATATGAGATATAATCATTGAATGAATTTTTTATTTGTCTATCTCTTGATATTTGTCATAGACATTCTTGATAGATTCTAGTCTTCCTTCATTGACAATCCCGTTCTTTAGGACTGTTAGACTAGGCCCAAATCCTATCTCAGGAGGGGCTTGAGTGTTCTTTGCCTTTCTCCTTGTGGTCCTTGAGGATGGGTGACTTGTAGGAACTTTCTTCTTCCTTCTAGTTATCTTACTGGGTACAGAAGGTGGAGAGGATTCTAGATTAATGGTAGTTGATGGCGCGGATGTACCTTCATTAGATTTATTCTTCTTCTTCTTAGGCATATCATCATACTTTTCCATTTTCACTTTTGTAGGAGTTTTTGCAAGTTCTTTAGAAATATTATCTTCCCTAGCTCTGTCTAGGTATTCTTGTGTAACCCCATAAACTTTTAGGATATTTGAGGTAATCCTTGATGTCTTCCTTTTTTTTTTTGTATTGTACAAGATAGTGTCAACTTGATTTGTCTTTTCTCTGTAAGTACCCCATCTAGGTTCATTGGGATCCTTGGGCGCAGATAGGAGAACTTGTGCATAACCTTCCAAAACATGTTCTTCAACTTCATATCTGAGAGGGTGAATCCATTTTTTTCTAGGATCAACTGCCTCCGTGCAAGTATAGTCAGTTTCCACGATGAAGCATATGGTGTCTTTTTATTTCTCAACTATCTTCTCAGGTATCCTAAACCTCTTCTACATTTTAATCGTGAATGTTTTGATCTCTATGTCCATTGAATCCTTCACGCTACTCTCTGATGTAGCCTTAAGTGATATCTGAGACATAGTAGGTTTAATCCTGTCTAGGTAAAAATTGGCAACTTTACCAACAATGTGGAAGTAGAGATAGATGATCAAAGAGCCAAATCTGAATAGTTTTCTCTTGTCATGCTTGATAGCTCTAATTTTATCCATCAACTATGCATGCAATATCTCACATAGGTTATACTAAGTATTATCCTTTACCATCTTAATTACTGCCTGGATAGTAGCTGCATATACACTATTCAGTGTGCTTGTGTACTGGAACTTGTAACATAGAATCATAGTAACCAATTAGATGTCATCGACCTTAATGGGATCAATTATCATGTCGCACCTATCACTTTTGGATAAGAAAACTTGTTCAACCTGCTTCTTAACATCCTTACCAGTAGGAAGAACTGGTCCAGTCTTAGGAAGTCTAGTCATTTCATGAATTAGGTCTACGATGATGTAGACAGGAACCTCACCAATCCAATATAGGTCATCATGTATCCTGCTTAGTAGTATTTTAACCCATTCTAGCTCATATAACTCGTGCATGTTAGAATACTCAAAAATAGGGTTGTCAATGAGATGTGCATATTCATCTTTGAATGAATAATCAAGTTCCATCATTGAAGCCATGAGAGTAGCAATGTTTTTATCTCCAATTGTTTCCTTCTTGCAATATATATATGTGTAGATGTCTTCTACATGTATGACTCCTAGCGGAGTCTTAGAGAATACTCCTTCAATGTCATCTAATATAGACTTGAATGGTGCTTCTTGAACATGAATCTTTTCCTTTCAGCAATGTCAAATACAATAGGGGTTGCCATACTTACTTGTTGCTTGATTAAGTAGGGTTTCACGGCAATTCTGAAATGATGTGACTGCTAGGGTTCCATTCAATCTTCAATCCATTCACAAACTAACCAATTACTTAACCTATAGAGTTTTGATGCTCAATTCTCAAGTGCTCTCTAAATTCTAAAACTTGAATGCAAAGTGAGGTTTAAAGATCTTTTACCAATTTATATAAAATATTATTGCATTTAATGCTCATTGTCGTAAAGCAGTTTACAGAGAGAATTTTAAACTTTTAATCTGAACAAAGTAAAGGCAATGTGTGCATGCATACAACCTTATTTTGTTATCACATACATGAATCCATAGGCGCATACTCAGACGTGAGTATACCAGCCATGCAGGGGTTTACAGCTAGAATAGCTCCCCCTAAGATTATGAGGGTCAACTATCCAAAATTAGAAGGTGTGTCCACTGAGGATGCATCTACTACCTTATTCTCTTCATTATCCTTCTTTACTTCAACCCAAATTTTATCTGAATCAGTTTTGGCTTGTACAAAATTAACTTCTCCCGATTCTTCAAATAGTGACCTTTTAGGATTCTCTTTTCTTTGTGCTCTTGACCTGCAAAACCTTGAGCTATGTCCAGCTTTTCCACATGAGTGAAAAATGCTAGGAGGTCTGATGTTTTTATTCATCATGTTGCATTGCTTGGTTGTGTGTCCATTGTAATCACATATCTGACATGTGATGTTCAGCAAGTTTCTTTGAGGTTGATTTCTCTTATTGTATTGAGTCTAATTCCTTTGGTTCTGTTGTAACTTATTCTTTTGACTTGTTCTGCAATGTATAGCCCTGTGACCAAACTTATTATAGGAGTAACAATAACCATTGAAAGGTCTTACCTCTTTACAGTCTCTTTCCAAGTGTCCATTCTTGTTACAAGCATAACAAGTTCTATTAACTTGCTTGAGTTCATCTTTAGGTGGTTCAGTTTTAGTCTCTGCAATATTCTCAGTTTTCTTTTCTTCAGTGGATGTCTGTTGTGATTTCTTTATTTCTTGTATTGAATTGATTTCAATTTGTGCTATACTGTATCCCATACCAATGGTATCACCTTTTAACTTTTGTGTATATAGTTGTGATTAAATTAGAATAGAACTTGTGTGTAGTTTATCAATCTTGTCTTTTGCTTCTGTTAGTTCAGAATCTATCTTTTTCTTGATATTTTCCAACTCCAAGATTTTCATATTAGCTTGCATAAGTTCTTCATCTAACTGTTTACTTTCTTTGGTCTTCTCTTCAATGGTTGTTAATCTATCTGTAAGTTGCTCATTCAGATCTTCAATTTTATCTTTCAAAGACATGTTCTCTTCATTCAGCTTATTGACTGTTTTTCCCAAATCATTGGTAGAGAAATATTTCAGATCTTTCCTTAATTTCTTGATAAGCATTTGAGATCCATCAACTTTTAGTTTAAGTTCCTCATTTTATTTTTCAGATCTGTCAAGATCTTCAAGGGCTGCTTCAAGATTCTTTCTCGGATGTTTCACTTCTGCTAAGTCCATGATCTCCTCAAGTGGTTAAACTTCTTTGCAGAGGACTAGAGCTCTGATACCAATTGTTAGAAACACTGAGAGGGGGGAATTAATCAGTGTTTGTCTATCTATTATATTTCAGCAACTTTAAACATAAATCAAATATCAATTGAAACTTAACACAAGAACACATAACACATGATATGATTACGAGGAAACCTTGATCAAAGGAAAACGCCAATGGGAATTAGTACCCACAAATATTGCACTAGTATAATGAGCCTGTTAAAGTTCCTTTTCCCTATTAGGAGCAGTCTTTACAATGCAAGTGCAAGGACCTAGTTAAGGGTCTAACCCTATTAGGAGTCTTTTACAACTAACCATGTTAGGGGTGAGGACTCACTATCAAAAAAGCTCACTGCTCAATAGGATGAAGTCTACAACCTCCTTTATAATAGATATACACTATATCTAAAAGTGAACTATTGTATGTGATACAATTGTTAGATCAGTTCCGGTTATGCGTTGATGCTCTTATACTCTTTGAAGATCTTTATCTCATTCTAACATCTTATCATGTTCTTTTATATCTCTACTCTGCTTATTTCTTCAACAAACTCTAATACAACTTTACATATCATATATATATATATATATATATTCATGCCTGAATAGACGCGACTAGAAACAAGACCTTAGTCAGCCCAAAAACAATATACACAATGCTTCCAAACTAATTGGCTTAAGCATGATTACAAGAGTAATTGAGACATGATTACAAACATAATATAATAGGCGCATAGCCTTTACAAAACAAAATGTTATACGCTGATCCAAAACTAAGGTCGGCTTTGTACTCTGTTTCCTAAACTGCTAGAGGTACTTCAACTTGTTGTAACTTATTTGTACTATCTTATTTGATCATATGTGTCTAGGGTAATCACAAAAACATATCATAGAGCTTAAGTATGAGGTTCTTAGCTTGAATCGGTCGTATGCACGTGTACTGGTGCTCTGATCATCTATATATCTCTATTATGTCCTGTCTTTTATACTTAGTCAATTTCCACTTCAAAGTTTATTGTCAAAACTTCATATGACTTTGTTGCCATAATGAAAACACAAAATAAGTCATATTCTCCCTAGGATTCAACTTGCCAACAGAGGCTACATCAGCCTACACATAATCAGAAGATCCTTCATGTTGATACAAGCAAAGAAATGGACTGCAAAGATCTATCAGTACACATAAAGGAACTTATCTACATTGAAAAATAGAGTTAATAAATTGCTAATGGAAAGGAAATTCAAGGAATATATTATTAAAAAAAAAAAGATTTAGTTTGGCATTACTGTCAAAGGGAGAGAAGTATCCAAAGGGAGAGATGTACTTAATGAATATATAGAGAAGTATTCAATGAAATATATTGATGCCAAAGAGAAAAAATATATCCATCAAGGAGAGGAACACTCAAAGGGAGAGAAAACATTAGAGAAAGATTCAAAGAAACATCCATCTAAGGGAGAGAATTGGAAAATTCAACACTGCATATCTATCCAGAAAGGGGATAAGAGATTCTACAACAAAGGGAGAGAAAAAATAAGAAGTTACTACATCTATCCAGTGAAGGGAATGAAGAATGAAGAAAGTACTCTGCAAGAATCAAATCTAAGCTAGAAGAGCTTACTGAGAGTCAGACATTTGTATTGGTTATAGAAAAATAAGTTTGGCAAAGATTGATGAACTAAAACTAATATATTTCATATTGTATTAGTAGTAATGTAGTATGTTTCCATCAATGCCAAAGGGAGATATTGATGAACTATAACTAATTGAATGTTTGAAAATTATAAAGTTGATGATCACCGAGATGCAGAAAGTTAATGCAAGACACTAAATTAGTTAATGTATTATATTGTCATTGATGTCAAGTTGATATGCTATAATTTCTCATACACATATTGTCACAACACTTAAAATATTTGAAAATAAAGTTTTTTTCATCGGTAATCATGTACACCAAGTGATAGTAAATCTTGAGGGATAGTGAACCCCAAGCACATAAGTTCACAATGTTACCTGATGGACAATGTTACCTGAGCAAGTGATACCTGAGAAAACATTATAGAGCTAACTAAAGTTGATGCCTGAGCTATCTGCAGTAGTCACCGAGCACAACTGAAGTGTTTACCGATGAGAATTAAAGTTAGGATACGAAAAAACAACTTAGCTGGTAGGAGCTAAATATAGAGTAAAATGTTTGATTACTTTGTTTTCATCGACTAGTTAAAAGCTCAAGATAAGAAGGAAATTTAAAGCATGTTTTATTCCATAAAACAAGGAGAGTTTTATGGATTAAAACTAAAGTTATCATGGTGAGCTTTATGGATGAAGAAGTGATCAACGAAGAAAACAAGAAGGACAAGAAATGGTGAAATCATGTCTATATAAGAGACAAGCTATTCATTATGAAAAAAATACAAGATGTTGAAGAGAATTCTAGTGAACATAGAATTCTTCATATAGATCTAATAATACAAGCTAAAGAACAGAGCTGAGAATTATGTAGACACCGAACAACAGAGAAGCAATAACATTCACCGAGCAGAAAAAAGTGGAGCAAAGGAATTGAAGAGAACATTGATCAGAAAGGTATTATGAGCTTACAATAGACCTAAACATCTGTAAGATTAAGTTGTATTTATGAATAGATCATATATTGTTTCATTTTAACCATTGATTCATAAAATCTCTTAACAGAGTGTGGGATTTAACCATCCTTTATATATTGAGATACATCCCAAGGAGTATCAAAAGGTTTCTCATGAAGACAGCATAGTGAATGTCAGATGTCAAGTGACAAACTATTAGTTTTAAATCCTCTAACAATGTCGCACATAATAGTGTGTTTGTAACCTTTAACAGGGTTGGCTCTTCACCGAGCTCACTTCAGAAGAGTAAAAATGTTGGGTTACCGGTCCCAAGTGGTTTTCCCCCTATTATGGTTTCCACGTTAAAAATCCATGTGTCAAATGTGTATATGGCTCATTTCTTTGATATTTTTCTTTAGACATTACTAAAATAGTATTGATCGGTAAACACTAAGTTATTTATTGTATTTTGGTAAAGGTTAAGAAAAGATAGACTGTTATTCGGTAAATCTTAAGGGAAAAATATATAGAATTAACACCGAGCAGTATATACATGTTAGATTCACACAAGGCATACATCTTTTAGGACTAGAGATAACTAGAGGTTTTATATTTTTGGTATAAAGTTTTGGGTTGATTTATTGGGTTAATTTTTTAGGCCACTGATTCACCCCCCCCCTCTCATTTATTCTAACAACGAGACTCCTATAATGGAATATCCTATGCAGGTTGGCCAATAGATGTGTTGAATATATCATCTAAGAGGAGATGAATGTCCTCTAATACGTCCTCAACAAATGGACTAGGTGGCTCAATGCATGCAGAGATGATGCCAGGTCATGTTGAAGAGGAATCATGTTGAACATCTATAAACTCAACAGGAGATGAAGGTGGAAAAGTCACAACACTGGTCTCGGGAACAACACATAAGTTCAAGTGACCCGACTTCACCTCAATAGGATCTCATGAAAAAATAGATCTAGTCTCTGATAGTGGAGATGGTGGACCAAAATGAGAGAAAGAGTACAAGCGGGAAGAATGATCAATTGTCCTTGTTGCAACAATATTGTTTGTCTCATTGTCACTTATGTGCACTGAATCTTGTGTGAACTGAACTATCTTCCCTGTCCCATTGTGAGTAATCATATAGATAGAGATAAGGTTAGAGGGAAAAGATGGAACGCATAGTACATCATTGAATGCACCATTATCAATGTCAATAGAACCTTTCCCACATTCAGTCATAATAGTGTTATTCCCATCAAAATGTGTGGGGTAGGAGATGCCTCAAAAGAAGAGAATAAATCCTGAGAAGATGCCATATGGTGTGAAGAACCTGAATCTTGTAGCCATCTAGAAGAGTGAGGAATAGCGGTTGCACATAATGCATGACCCTTTCCTATGTCCTATCAAACTGTCTGGAATGATGATGAAGAAGAAGACCCATGAGAAGTAGAAGAATAATGAATATCAAAGTTGCTCTTATGAAGAAGAGTTGTCAAATCAGAAAAAAAAATTTCATATCCATATCTTCTTCTCATAGCAATGAGACTCATCATGATTGATATTTTTTACAATAAGAACACTTAGGTATTTTTGTCTTCAATTTTTCCCCCTTAGAAGAAGGTGGGCCAAAGGAGTGTTGAGAACTAGAATCCTTCCTAGATTTTGTGGTTGGTGACTTCTATTTCTGCTCCTACTTCCCTGAAGATGGTTGAGCTAACAGTGCATGGTTTTGTGATCCTATGATAGAATCAAGTTGAGATAGATTTGTCTTCTCATGAGTCAAACAATCACAGAACACATCAAATTTAGGCATGGTAAATCACAGATCCAAAGAATCCATAGTGGAATGGAAGGTAGATGAAAATATCTGAAAGGGACCACAAAGATTAGAAAGAATCAGGTAAATGTAATTTGTATCTATCTTATTCTTGCCACAACCCTGTAATATAGATCTGATAGATTTAAATTTCATCAATAAATACTAAATAGAAGGAAATGACTCAGGACCCAAAGCTGTCAATTTTGCCTCAATCTGAAGTTCCCTGAACTCATTGACTGTGCCAAAGAGATTATGAAGCTTCTCCCACATATCAAGAGGATTATCACAACTATCAAGGTGAAAGAGTAAACTTTCTGAAACATGCAGAGAAATCACACCCATGGTCTCATCCATCTTGTTCCTATGTTGCATGACCTTGTAAGGATGAGTCAAAACTGACTGAATATTTCCCAAACAAGACCATAACGTTTGTGGCCTGAGAAGTCGAGTCATAAGATATTTTCACAAATGGAAATTATGTGGAGTGAGAAGCTCAACTAATGTTGAATCTACCATTTTTTCACTTCTATGACTATTTAATTATTAGTTATATTTTTGAACTAGACAGAAGGTGCAAAAGGGTTTGTGTTTTGTGTTTTTTAGTGTTCTAGTTTTTTTTGAGATAAATGTCAGAAAACAAGAATAAAACACCCTCCACAAAGAGAAATACCAAACCCCAGTACAAATTGAAAATCTAGAAGGAGATACAGGGCAATAAATGTTTGAGAATGAATGGGTAAATACCTAATCAATTTCTCCAGAAAAATAGTCACATATCTGAAAAGATCTCTTCAAGAGCTTTTCGACACTTGTTTGTGAGCAAAAAATGGAGTTCGTATGCGCATTCTAGAGGCCTGGAAGCACGAAAATGAAGTCCTCTCTTTGACTGGAAAAAAGCAAGTGAAACAACAAAATTTGAAAATTAAACCCTCACAGAAATCTCCATCTCAAAAAGAGCTTTTTGATGATATATGGAAGTCCAAAAAAGGCCTTTGTTTGCTCCAATTAGAGCAAAAAACCCAACTAGTGGTTAAAAAGGCTTTAAAAAATATTAGAGCCCCTAGGGCTTAAAAGTTCTAGCCCCTGGCCATATGACGCATGTAGGGGACTAGATGGCGGAGGGACTAGTCACCCATGTAATTGCAAGTGAAGGGCATCGGGGGCTAAAGGGGCCCGTCAGGGGATGCGCAGAGGGCGAAGGAGGTACGGAGCATTGGGCACTAGTGGCGAAAGCCACGGGCGATGCACTGGTGGCCAATTTGGGCGACGCAGTGGCCGTTCGGTGGAGTGGAAGCCGAAGGTGGATGCGTGATAGTGGTTTGGTGGTCAGTGCCCCTTTCACCACTTGAACCAGTAGTCTCACCAAAATTTGGTGAAGTTTCTCTGAAACTCACCGAATTTGGTGATTTTAATATTATTTTTTAAAATTTTCCTTGATATGTGTGCCAAATAGGTCTATAGGCAAAATGGTTTTACCTCAAAATGCAACCAAGTCTAATTAGGCATGTCATATATGGAAATAGGGTTTTTGGGCCTTTTAGACGCATCCGTGAGGTCAGTTTCTACCCAAAGTGCTCCAAAAAATAACTCCCCCAAATTGACACAAAAAATCTTTAAAAACTTGAAACCCTCAACACTCCAAAAAATCTTGAAAAACTCAAGAACGGGTTGCAACATCTAGGCTCTGATGCCATGTTAAAATTCATACAACAAGATCCACTGTAGCAAAAACCTGTCACAAAAGCAAAGAAAGGAGACACAACAAAGAATCTTGTGAAAGATTACATATTCATTTAGAGAGGGAAATAATAATTACAAAGAGATCAAAACCTTATAAAGGTGATCAAAACCCTAAAAAGGGGGAAAACCTAGGTTGCATGACAATAATTAATAAAGAATTAATTATTATATACCTAAAGTTTAACTTAAGTAAACTAGAGATAATAAGTGACTTTAATAATTAAATCAAATGATTTAATTAATAAGTGAATTAACTTATTACTCTAACATGCACACGCAAATGCACACACACACACACACACACACACACACATATATACTTAGCATATATATCCATTTTCCTTGGGTCGGGAAATTGTAAAAAGGGGATAAATGCCTAGCTAGAATGGTTTTGTTGTTGTATCTATAAAAATCGATCCTCTGATGACAAGCTCTTGATGTTTCAAAAATTTATTGCATTGATTTACTTTTAATTACTCTTTCATTAATTCATGGATTGCATCATCCAAAGCTCTTCCTATGTTATCGAGGGATCAGACAAAACAAGAACCATCACACCCAATCACTTAGTTTGAGAGTTCTAAAAAGTCCTGACATACTGATAATACATTGGATCTCAAATTCTATTAAATTCCCTTTCTTATTTCTTATCAAGCATCTTCATAGTTCAAGAACACTTTGTGTAATCCAATGGTAGCTTTATTGTTAAGTCATCAATTTAAATGAACACAAAAAATTTGTCACCGGTTGGGGACAAGAATGATTCCATTAACTTAAAGATAAGGCCACATAGAGAAGATACTCCTATGTCCCTAAGTCACTAAATGGAGGTCCCCTATTACAAGATTTTGAGAGTTTGATATTTCCTCACAAATGTAGGGTATTGGTTGCACTCCATATCTTATATCATTGATTATTCAAAGCATCCATCTACACCTATTGTTGACATGTCCAACAAATAGTAAACATGGAAACTTGGCAATTTCTTTAGTTCTAGTGTTCCCAAAAGGCCTGATATCACACGAACTTTGGAAATTTTCTAAATACATTTTTTTAAACATGATTGGGCCTAAAGAAATAGGATGTCTTTGGTTAAATTTCAGTACCATGCTAACTAATACTTTACATTATCAGTAAGTCGGGGGTGTTGGAAAATTTGGAAGTGCTTGAATCTCTTGTCAGACTTGATGTTTAGTTCTTGAACTCAACTTTCCACCTGACAAAACTTAAAGTGTCATTTATGTGACATTAGAGATATTTATGTTTCCATAGACAATGAACCCATTCTTCCAAACATGCGAGGACCAAGTCAAATATCATTAACATTCCCCTTTTTACCAACTTAGGAGGAATTTTCATATGAATTTTGTAGAACCCTAATTAAACTGTTCGCAGAACCCTAATTTTATTTTGTAAAGTCCAAGTCTAAGCTTGACCATAGAAGAAACCATAGCAGAGAAAGAAAAAAATGGAGGAGAAAGCAATTTTCTTTTGTAAATTCCAAGTCTAAGCTTTGTATATGTTAAATGTGGCCTTGTTATTCAACCATACACTTCAACATAGTCCTTGTTCATCAGCCACATACAGAAGTGAATATGAGTTATTCATCCTGCATGTCTATATGATTCAACATGTTGCCTTTTAACCAGATAGGGTTTTGAATGGATCTCAGAACAAGAGTCTCACAACCTAGACCAATCCAAGAATGAAGGATTTTTCTCCATGAATGCAATGTAATGTAATGCAAGATTAATCTAAGAACATCAAAGATGCAAGATTAATCTAAATGATTAAACTAATACATGATAAGAAATATGAGATTAATCTAATAAAATGAAGCTATTCTATTGCAAATGAGCTTAATTAAAATGAGATGATGAATTCTAAAATGCAGAAGCAATTCTTTATTCTAACAATGCATATTTTCCAGGGGGTTTGAATGAGAAATAGGAGTTCTTTTATAGACTAAGAGTCTGCTCAGAATAGAAAGCTTCCTTTTTGAAATAAAACAGATAGAAAAGCCAGTTCAAATTAGCAAGCTTTCTTTAAAAGAAAACAATAAACTATTTTCTCTTTATTTTTAACTGTTTTCTTTTTTATTTTAACTGTTTTCTTTCTCTTTAAAGCACAGTTAATTCAAAGTTTTCATTTCTGAACTGAAGAGAAGATTTTTGAGAGAATATTTAATTAAATAAATAGAATATGACCTCATAAATGTGTTTTTCTCAATTATTTGAATAATTAAATTTAATTATTGAAATGAGGATATTTATTTAATAATTAGATATTATTTAATTCATTTTCATGTGTTTTAGCTAAAAGGGGTGAATTTAATTTAATTAAAGTGCTACGACTTTATAATTAAATTAATTCAATCATAGGGTTTGTTTAGCCAATAGATATTTAGGAATTAAATATAATGTATGATTAATGCAGATTTAGGATTTTCTGCATTTGACACTCAGGTCGAGTAGAGTCAGTCAAAACTCAGAATTGCCTAGTACAATAGGACTTTGGTGATTCAGAAGAATAACAAATGCAACAAAATTGGTTAGGGTTGCAAAATGCCAATTTTAGGGTGTTACATTTTGCCCCTCTTTGAATTGATGTGCGAGCAGCGCATTGATTCAAAGAATAGTCTGATGTCTGAAGCACAGAAAAATAGATTTCAAAAATTTATGATGCAAAGATCAATTGATGAAGATTTCAGAGCCATTTCCAGGACAGAGCTTAACTCTCCAAAGTCTAGGTTAGATTTCCAAGACGTCGGTCAAGTAGGGTTTTTGAGGGTCATCTCCAGAATGAAGCTTGATCCTCAGGGACCTGGGTTAGATTGCCCCGATACCTAATAGATTAAGATTTTGAGAATCGTCTCTAGAATGAAGCTTGACCCTCAAGGATCTAAGTTAGATTGCTCAGATACCTAATAGATTGATATCTTTCAAAATATTGTCCCCAGAATGAGGCTCAACCTTCAGGAGTTAGGGTTAGATTGCCCCAATACCTGTCCATAAAAAGATAGTCAATAGAGTTTTTAGGACTATCTCCAGAATGAAGCTTAGTCCCCCAATATCTAGGTTAGATTGCCCAGACACTGGTTAGATTGAGTTTCAAAATTATCTCCAGAACAGAGCCTAATTTTCAGGAGTCAGGGTTAGATTACCCCAATTCCTAATAGATGAGTTTTCAAGAATCATCTCCAGAATGAAGCTTGATCCTCAAGAATCTGAGTTAGATTGTTCTGATACCATATATGATATTTTAAGAACCGTCTCCAGAACAAAGATTGATCCTCAATAATCTGAGTTAGATTTCTCAAATACTTAATAGATTGAGATTTCAAGAATCATCTCTAGAATGAAGCTTAATCCTCAGGGATCCGGGCTAGATTGTCTTGATAGCTAATAGATGACAAGATGTAAGGAACATAGATGTCCTTAGTGATTGTGGAGTATCCAATTTTGACTATGAAGTGCAAAAACTGAACATGCCCCAAGTGATGAGATTCCCCTAGCAATGAGGACTTTTGAATTCAGATTGGAATGATAAAAATAGATTCAATGATGTAATCAGCCTACCCCCTCGGGAGCGAAATAGAAAGATGACATGTCATAAATGATGATTGAGAGAGAGAAATCACAGATAGATGTTGAATCGAAGATCAAGAAGAACTTAGAATATATTACGGAAGAATCTAGAAGATTCAGAATCAATTTTGAGTGATTTTGAGGTCTGGTTGACCAAGTTTGACCAGGGTTGACTAGAGTTGACTTTTGATTAAAAGAGTCAAAGATTTGAGAACATGATGATAGGATATGATTTTGACAAGAAAGTGACGTCAAATGTTGACTGCGCCGTCCGATCATGTCGGTCCCAAAAAATTTAAAATGCAATTTTGAGCTATATAGAAGTGTCAAATTTCAACTTCAATCATGAAAATGGATTCAGAGCGGTCAAATTAGG
This sequence comes from Thuja plicata, assembly GCA_018584345.1. NCBI lineage: Eukaryota > Viridiplantae > Streptophyta > Pinopsida > Cupressales > Cupressaceae > Thuja > Thuja plicata. The sequence continues at coordinate 3,459,963 of MU227276.1, forward strand.
TAATGGTGAAATTTTCACCCAGATCAGAGAACTTTTAAAAATTAGATTCCAATTCAAAGCATTAGGAATTGAAGAGCGAGAGAGAGGATCAAACACTTGGGTAGGAGTGATGAAGCCAGGACTCTGAAGAAGAACTCTGCAATGTACAAATCCAGGAGAATGCAATGGAGTGAACATCAAATTGCCGCCACAATGCAAGTCTAGAATGAAAATGCAATCTTATGCTAGATGCAATACCTAGGATATGGTTGTGAGACCCATCGTATAATCATCATCATTAAGCATTTTTGGAAAATTGAAGTCGATACAATCCTTATTGGTGCCACTGCGACCATAAGAATATGAATATGACTTTCATCAGATAAAATGTTAGAAACAAACGTAAGCACTAGGGCACAAAAGCCAAGATGACCTGAACATTGTTTTCACTTAAGGTTGCAAGAGTATACCTGTTAGAAATAGGAAATGTCCTATTCTCCCAAGAACACCTGCATGCAAACCTGTTACAAAGTAGAAGCAAAGACAAAAGAGAGAAGAATAGCTATGGCGGCCAAAAAGCCAGAGACATGAAATCCATGTTGAAAGAAAAAAGATTCTATATTATCAACAATAGAATACAATACAATCTCCTTAATGAAATGCAAAGAGGTGAATCCTTATAAAAGGAATCATGAAACCCTAAAAGGGAAACCCTAAGGTTAGCTAAAGCAAACTAGAGTGAATAGGTGAGTTAGTAATTAGATCATAATGATTTAATTAATAACCCGATAGACTATTACTCTAACACCCCCCCTGAAGATAAGCTTAGGGAGAAGCAAAACCTAGGAAACTACTGCAGAAAGTAGGAAAGATGGGTCCCGACAACAAGGCCTGATCAGGAACCCAAAATATGAAATAAACTAGATGAAGGAAACTAAGCCTCCAATCTAGGGAAAGATGTCCCAGAGAAAGGAACAAGAAAGAGCAAGAAGCATCTCCGAAGTATGTAGCTGAAAACTCTGTCCGAAGAGACTGCTAGAACCCCCACTGAAGTGCATGACCAGGTAGAGAAGACAATGTCTGAAGAGCTGATCAATCAAACCAGGAAGCAATAGAATCAACAAGTGAACCCCCCCATAATGTTGAACTGGGAGAGGTGACAGGAACACTGAAATGCAATGCCAGAAACATCTGTAGAAGAAAGAACCAGGAACACCAACAGTGCAATAGAAGTACAAACATAGGATAAAGGGCGGTGTCACTGACACACTGCATGGGCTAATGTCATGGAAGGTATGCTCACTTGACAAAGGTGGATGTGCCTAAAATGGCATAACATCATAACCCCCCATGGCACTTTATAACTGAGTGCTAATACAAAAAACACACAAGGTGTGCAAGATCCCAGATAAGCAGAAGTAGGCACTTTATCTTAGTGCGTTTACAGAAAAAAGATGCAACGGTGGAGAAGCAACATGCTCAGAAGTCAGAAAGAAGAGTGAGCCAGAAGTACAGTAGAAGAGATCCCAGGACCTGTAAAACCCAAGCAATCCACCAGAGTGCAAAAACTGCCAAACTCAGAGGAGAGAAAACCTAGAGTAGAATCTAGAAAAAATACCCTTGTAACTGAATAGTTCACTGAACCAGCTTTATGACATTATCTGGTTTGCCAAAAATGGAGTTCGGATGAGCCAAATATAGCTCCCAGAAGGAAAAAACAAACATCGAACTTCAACAGCAAAAAAATATCAAAATGGCAGAACCCAAAACCCTAACCTCCATCATTGAAAAGTGCTCGAAAAGAGCTTTTCGACGGTATATGGAAGTCAGAAAAAGACCCCCAGATGCTCAAGATAGAGCGAAAATAGTCCCGGGGGATCAGAAAGGCCTCAACCATCAAATTTAAGCCCCTGGGGCTAAAATATTCTGGCCCTCGGTCGCATGGCCCACGCAGGGGCTAAACCGGAGCCCCCGGTCGCTAATAAAACCAGTCGTATAAAGAAATAAGCCCACAGGGGCTAACAAAAGGCTGGGCGGAGCGGAGGCGTGGGCACTGGCGAAGCGGCGTGGGCCGGGTGGGGGCTGGGTGGGGCGGAGGCCAAGCAGTGGGGGCCATGGAGGGCAACGCAGGGAGCGGAGGGCGCTGGGGGCAGCGGGGGCCACGGAGTGGGGGCGTTAGAGGAGGACGGAGCCCGCAGGGCAGTGGGAGGCGCTGCCGGCGATGGCCGAGCCCCGGTGGTGCGGTGGTGGCCCTGCAGTGGCACCTTTGAAAAAACACTACCGGCGCTCAAAAACCATAAAAAATGGTTTTTTTTAATTTTTTTAAATATTTCTCAGTTTTCGTGCCCGTACGGCACCGGAAACCAAAAAATTTTGCCTCAGAGTCCAGTAGTCTAAAATGGACAAATTTTATATGGATTCTGAGGTCTTTGGGCGCTCTGAGCGCAATGGTAATGTTTGTTTGGGCCCAAAGTGACCAGAACAAAGGTCCCCCTAAATCCACACAAAAACCTTCTGAAAAAATAGAAAACCTCCAGCTTCTGATGCACTTCCACAAAATATGAACAGCTAGCTGCAGGATGGCTCTGATACCATGTTAGAAATAGGAAATGTCCTATTCTCCCAAGAACACCTGCATGCAAACCTGTTACGAAGTAGAAGCAAAGACAAAAGAGAGAAGAATAGCTATGGTGGCCAAAAAGCCAGAGACATGAAATCCATGTTGAAAGAAAAAAGCTTCTATATTATCAACAATAGAATACAATACAATCTCCTTAATGAAATGCAAAGAGGTGAATCCTTATAAAAGGAATCGTGAAACCCTAAAAGGGAAACCCTAAGGTTAGCTAAAGCAAACTAGAGTGAATAGGTGAGTTAGTAATTAGATCATAATGATTTAATTAATAACTCGATAGACTATTACTCTAACAATACCAGTATCGAGGCATGTAAAGCCAAGATAACCATGAGTGTGATCATGCATAAATAAGCAGAGAAATAATAGTCAAGGAGATAGTACCGACCTCACCATGGCGTACAAATAAACAAGATCAAGGGATGTGAGGCTTGTCCACATTAGTGCAGGAGCTCTTATCACATACATCCTATTTATTTGACATTGTTGGATCATCAGGACTACACCAACAAGCAGTAGACAAAGAAAATATCAATGAAATCCATGAGAATAGACAGCATATAAAGAAATATTCAATCATAGCTCAGTCAGTTTCAAAGTTTTTGAATATGTATGTGTATAGGGTGTTGAATAACATTGTTGTGCTTGTGACTGCATTGTGTTTGATTATTATCGATAGATGTTTATGTTGTGATATCCAATGTGTGTTGAAAAACATAGATGTGTCCAAAGATAGTGTTGAAAAACACTATTTGTGGTGGTGTTGAAAAACACCAGTTAGTGTCAGTAGCAAGTTGTCCTACAGAAGTGACAAGATTACTGACTCGAGTGTAAACCAAAGATGTGATCAAATTGGGGACCCATGCCCCCAAGTAATGATGACTAACTTGACAGATATTGCGAGGGCAAACTAGATTTGGTTTCCCCTAGGCATATGGCATTGGATCAGTGTCAAGTCAGTAGGGTTTGCAAAGGAACCAAAGTCTCACAAAAGTGACTGAAAGCTATGTACAAACTAAAGAAAGAATCGTCAAGACCGAGTATCGATAGATAGAGTGTTTGAGTATAACTCCAATTGTAACAGATGTGAGCAATCTCAATAGTACAGCGATAGTAGACAGATGCAGTGAGAACCACCGGTGACTGATGCGAGAGAGATTCTCAAATGAAGAGATCATAGGAATAGCTAGACATCAGTAGGCAGACACAGTGAGAACCACTGGTGACTGATGTTAGGGAGATTCTCAAGGAGAGAGAACTCAGTATAAGCTAAGCGATAGTAGGCAGACGCAGTGAGAACCACTGGTGACTATCGTGAAGTAGATCCCAAAAGGTAATAGGATAGTGCCCCCTAGACTAGAAGGGTTGTTCCGAGAGTATGACCAGTTTCAATCCATGTAAGTTGGTGTCATGACGGGAATGGAGAGCATGCAGAAAAGAAAATGCAAGTTGAAAATCAAGAAAGAAGCAAAGCAAGAAAGCAAATGCATAAAGCCAAGTGGTGTTGCGATAGATATAGCAATGTGGAACAAGAGGCACATATTTACCAAGTTTTCACCTTCTTGGTAGAAATTCATTTTTTGCGACCATGACACCTGTTTGCCAGGTTTTCATTAATGGCACCACTTTTTTCTTTTTCTCTTTTTTTTTGTATTTTTCAAGTTTTTAAATTTTTTTTGTATTTTTGGAATATATATTTTTTTGAGATACATCAAAGTGCCTATCGCTAGGTTTTCACTAAGATGATCATTTTTCAAGACATTTTCAAATTTTTAGAATTTTTTCAGGAATTCACTATATACATGAGCACACAGAAGATGTCTCAGCTGTAGAACCATTTTAGATGAAGAGTGTTGATGGGATCCTTGATTTTCTCCCCTTCAATAGTAGAAATTTGATAGGTGCTAGACCCAAACACTGCAGCAACAACATAAGGACCAAGCCAATTTGGCTCAAATTTTCCCTTCTAGATCCAATGTTGTTGATTCTTAAGGTTCTCCCTCATAATGAGGTCACCCAGTTGGAAGTCCCTTGGTTGAACCTTCATGTTATAGCTCTTGGACATCCTTTTCTGGTATTCTCTAAGGTGATCAAACGCCACTTGTCAATGTTCATCAAGTAGTTCTAGCTCTTGTAGACAAAATATTTTGTTATCATCATTAGTAATGAGGCCCTTTAGAGAGACTCGTAGAGAAGGAATCTCAACCTCAACTGGTAGCACAACATCTACTCCATAAACCAAAGAATAGGGCTTAGCCCCTATTGGTGTTCTTATGCTTTTCCTATATTCCCAGAGAGCTAGATTGATCTGGAGATGCCAATCTCGTCCAGATTTGTGAACTGTGTGATGCAAGATTTTAAGGATTGTCTTGTTTGATGCTTTTGCCTATCCATTACCCTGAGGATAATAGATGGGAGACCAATGATGAGTGATTTTAAACTGAGCATAGCTTCATCAAATCCTTATTTTTAAACTGCCACCCATTATCAGTGATTATTATTGAGGGTACACCATACCTGCAAATGATGTAGTTGAGAATGAACATTGCTACCGATTTGCCATTGGCAACGGTGAGAGGGACTGCCTCCACCCATTTTGTAAAATAGTCTGTAGCTATGATGATGAACTTATGTCCATTTGAGGACAAGGGATAAATCTGACCCACCAAATCAAATTCCCATTGTTGAAATGGCCAAAAATTAATGAAGGGAATAAGCTCCTTGGCTGGAGTATGAATCAGATTTCCATGTAGTTGACACTGTTTGCAAGACTTAGCAAACTATGTAGCTTCTTTTTCCATATCTGTCCAATAGTAACCAGCTCTAATAATTTTATAGGCCAGTGTCACACCATTAGAGTGAGACCCACAGATGCCTTCATGCACTACTAACGCACATTTGGACTCATTGGGTTCTAAACACCTAAGAAGGGTACCATCTAGACTGTGCCTATACAAGTCGTTAGCAATGATGACAAACCGTGAAGCACTGCAGATTAAGTGACATTTCTCATTTCGGGTGTAAGTGTCTGGAACAATCTGGTCACAAAGCTAGGAATAAATATGATGGTAGCGGGATGAATCGTGTCCAATGACAGAACAGATCACCTGGGACTTGGAGGAATCATAGGCTGGGTAGCATAATGTCTCCACTAGGAATTCATGTCGAAAATCATTTTCTGGCATCTGTAGCATGGAAGCAATAGTAGCCATGGCATCAGCTGCTTTATGGTCTGCTCTTGGAACCTATTGAAATTTGATGTGAACAAAATACTTTATGAGGTCGTCAACCAACCGTTTATAAGGCACCAGCTTGTCATCTTTTGTCTGATAGATATCATTTACTTGATTAATGACTAATTGTGAATCACCAAGTATATTGAGCTCATCCACTCGCCACTCAAGGGAAATCTTCATGCCATTGATCAAGGCTTCATACTTGGCGATGTTGTTTGTACAAGGAAATAACATCTTGTATGCTTTCGGTAAAGAGTACCTTTGAGGTGTGATGAATAGAATCCCAACACCTGACCCTTGCTGGGTAAATGAACCATCAAAGAACATAGTCTAAGAGTGATGTGTGAGAAGTAATATGGACTCATCTGGAAATTTAATGTTCAATGGTTGATGATCTACTATAGGTGCTTCTGCCAATTGATCTACAATTGCTTGCCCCTTGATGGCTTTTCTTTCTACATACTCAATATCAAATTCACTGAGAAGCATGACCCATTTATCTAGTCTACCTGTGAGGGTAGCTTTACTAAGCAAATATTTTAGAGGGTCAATCTTAGAAATAAGGCGTGTGGTATGAGTGGTATGAGCCAGCATATAGTGTCATAGTTTTTGTGAAGCAAATACCACTGTGACGCAAGCCTTCTCCATAACAGAATAGTTTGTTTCATATAAGACCATAGTTCTACTAATGTAGTAGATAGCCCTTTCTTTGTGTAAAGAAGGAAAATGAGGGTGTTGAAAGGATAAAATATAGAGATTAGAAAGGGGGTTTTATTAATTGTTGAAATCCTTAACCCTATTTCATGTCTTACACTTAACTGAATTGTATATTGATTGTATGTTGTGATTTTGATTAGGGGAAGATAAGACGCTCCTTTCTTTCACCCTCAAATACACAAATAGAAGATCCAATTTGATCAACCCAAGTAGAAGGGTTAATGCACAAGTGAATCAACTATTTGGAAAGAGAACAAGAAAGGGGATCTTAAGTTCTATAATTTGATTAATTAAATATGATTAATGATAGTAATTGAAAAGGATAGAAGGAAGAGCCAACATTACAAAATTGCAGATCAAAGATTGCTATTTTCTAAGGTCTATAGACTATTTCTGGAAAATCTGACAGTTGATCCCAAACCAGAATGCAGAGATGAACAAAACCCAGAAATCTTTTTCCATTCTGATGTCATCTTATGAAAAAGGTCGACCCTATACCACTTTTTCCAACCCTGTCCTACACAGATCCGAAAGTGTCCCTGTCCACACAGTCCAAAAGAAATCTTAAAAGGGCATCCAGATCTGGTCTCAGATTGACAGTCCTGAACCTGTACCTGAAAAAAAAGGAAAGTTTGTTTGTTGTGGGGGAGGGGTTTTCCTTGGTCAAACCCCGGTTTTGGAATTAACCTTAAATATATATAATTGAATTTGCAGAAATGGGCAAAGTAAATGCATAAATTCACCTTGCTTTGTAAATTCCTTGTGGCGGATTCGAATCCGTGACTCCACAAGTATGCTTCAAAATATGGAATGTAGAATGGTAGGATGTCTTCAATCTCTTTCTTGTAGATCTCCAACACCAAGTCTTGAATGGGTTCTTGATCTTGAAAAGGGCTTAGAAGAAGATGAATAGAGAGATCACCAAAAAGGAACCTTGTAGCTTGAATCCTTCAATGGCCTCCAATGGATCTCCTTCATGAAAATGGATGCTTGAATGGATGAATGCTTGCTTTAAATCCTACTCCTTATCTTTCTTGGACTTCACTTGATAATTTTCTTCAATTTCTCAATGATGCATAGGCTTCAATAGAGGACTTAGTTCTTGCTTGATTAGAAGACTTTTTCCACTTGGAAGACTTAGAGAAAATGAGAGGAGAAAGGCTCCCTTTATATGAAACTAGGGAACAATATTCTAAGGAGGCCAACATAGGATAATTAAATCACCATTAAATCCTTTACCCCTAGGAGAGGACCTATTTTAAATACAATTTAGGAATCAACACTTTGAAACCCGAAACAGCCGACCCGGGAGCGAGAGAAAACTTTTTGTGAAGACCGACATCCGGGAAATAGAAAGTTCCCCAGATTTGGACCCTGGGACAGGGTCGAGGTTGGCCCTGCCCTAGGGCAGGGTTGAGGTCGACCCTATCCTAGGTTAGGGTCAAGGTTGACCCTATCCTAGGAGGTCAACCCTGTCCCTAGATGCCAGAAACACAGGTTTGTATCCCAGAATGCAGAATTAGGTCAAAAAATGGTGGACAGAAAGGCAGAACAGGGGGGAAGCCATGTCAAGATCAGGAACCCAATCAAGGTGCTTTTCATGACCCCAAACCACTTACTCGGAAGGTTAAACCAGTCTAAAATGGAAGTGCTTCCATTTTATGACTATACATTTAGCCCCCACTTTAGCAAGAGTATGAGTTCAACACAAAATCTTGGTAAAGGAGAAAATACAAAAAAGACAATCTTATCAGAATCAAAAAGGATAAAGAAAACCTCAAGCCCCCAAGGGACTTAAGTCTTTATCAACCCTAAGATCATGATAAGAGAGACATCACTTTGTTAAGGAGAGGGAGAAAGGGTGTGATTATCTCGCTCAATGAGAACTTATGTCCCATTGTGAACCACACAACAGCGTAACTGGAAAGATGGAGTTGAACTGCCTAGTGAATGTGGCTACTCACTAGTCAACCCATCAGGGAGATCCGTTCTTAAAGGGGTCAAAACATTATAAATTGAAAATTGGCAGGATCAAAAGATCCATGTAAATGTAAACTGGAGGGATCAAGAGATCCTAAAAAAAAGTAAAATGACCATGCTTTAAGGATTAGCTTCTTTTAATCCATAAAGGGAAAAGTGTTAAATCTTGAAAACTATCTTGAATGTACGTGTGTGCAACAAGTGAGTAGAGTGTATGCCCCTATGTTAAAGTCATTGCTAATACTTTAACAGGAGCAATGGTTTTAATGGAAACATAAGCAACTCTACAGATTACGTTTCCATTGTGAAATGCCCCCAGAGGAAGACAAGTCAAGGGAAATAAAACATAAACATACATAAGAACACAAGAGGGATCTACCTAATGTGGGGTTAGTATGATCATATGATAACATGTACATAGAAATATAATATTGTTGCAAATGAATTGACATCATTCCCCAAAGAAAGTAGAACTACAATCACAAAGGAGGAAAGAAACTTAAGAATTACGAAGAGGAATCTTTTCGGACCACAACCTGGAGACCAAAAAGAATTAGTG
>MU227276.1:3472247-3485170 GCA_018584345.1 Thuja plicata
CCTACACTAGTGACAATAGGTGTGAATCCTAACTCTTGAGCCTCTTGAGCTAAAGGTTTAACATTCAAATTCACAAGATGAGTAATACTATGCAAGAAATTAATACCTTGATCATTATCACAGAGAAATTTCTTAAGAGCCTCTATATCTTGGATGGAATCTTGATTATGGTTTTCTTGAATAAGCCAATTTCCCATTTTATCAAGTTCGGTTGAAAGGTTTTTCACTTGTTCAAGAGGAACTCTTAAAGCATCATCCTCATCATGAGATGAGTGAGAAGAGTTATGCTCCATGGAAGGATTAGAATCATGAGTAATTAAGTTGTCATCTGGGATCCTAAGGAAAGGAGTGGAAGACTTAGGATCAAAGGAACCCATAAGTCTACAGCTTCTTCTAACTAGAATACTATAAGTAGGACTAGATGTGGTAAAGCTCATACACCAATACAATGCAAATGAACTAATACAAAATTTAGATTTATTGATTTGAAATTTAATTTGAAAGAACATGCAAGATCTAACATACACAATGTAAATCTAACACCAAAAAGAAAGAGTTGTCTATCGCGGGTTCACCAAAATGTAAAGAAGGAAAATGAGGGTGTTGAAAGGATAAAATATAGAGATTGGAAAGGGCGTTTTATTAATTGTTGAAATCCTTAACCCTATTTCATGTCTTACACTTAATTGAATTGTATATTGATTGTATGTTGTGATTGTGATTAGGGGAAGATAAGACGCTCCTTTCTTTCACCCTCAAATACACAAATAGGAGATCCAATTTGATCAACCCAAGTAGAAGGGTTAATGCACAAGTGAATCAACTATTTGGAAAGAGAACAAGAAAGGGGATCTTAAATTTTGTAATTTGATTAAGTAAATATGATTAATGATAGTAATTGAAAATGATAGAAGGAAGAACCAACCTTACAAAATTGTAGATCAAAGATTGTTGTTTTCTGAGGTCTGTAGACTGTTTCTGGAAAATCTGACAGTTGATCCTGAACCAAAATGTAGAGACAAACAAAACCCAGAAATATTTTTTTGTTCCAATGTTGTCTTATGAAAAAGGTCGACCCTGTACCACTTTTGCCAACCCTATCCTACACAGATCCAAAAGTGTCCCTGTCCACACAATCCAAAAGAAATCTGAAAAGGGTATCCAGATCTAGTCTCAGATTGACAGTCCCGAACCTGTACCTACAAAAAAGGAAAGTTTTTTTGTTGTGGGGGAGGGGTTTTCCTTTTTCAAACCCCAGTTTTGGAATTAACCTTAAATATATATAACTGAATTTGCAAAAATGGACAAAGTAAATGCACAAATTCACCTTGCTTTGTAAATTCCTTGTGGCGGATTTGAATCTGTGACTTCACAAGTATGCTTCAAAATATGGAATGTAGAATGGTAGGATTTCTTCAATATCTTGCTTGTAGATCTCCAACACTAAGTCTTGAATGGGTTCTTGATCTTGAAAAGGGCTTAGAAGAAGATGAATAGAGAGATCACCAAAAGGGCACCTTGTAGCTTGAATCCTTCAATGGCCTCCAATGGATCTCCTTCATGAAAATGGATGCTTGAATGGATGAATGCTTGCTTTAAATCCTACTCCTTAGCTTGCTTGGACTTCACTTGATAATTTTCTTCAATTGCTCAAGGATGCATAGGCTTCAATAGAGGAATTAGTTATTGCTTGATTAGAAGACTTTTTCCACTTGGAAGACTTAGAGAAAATGAGAGGAGAAAGGCTCCCTTTATATGAAACTAGGGCATAATCTTCTAAGGAGGCTGACATAGGACAATTAAATCACCATTAAAGCCTTTACCCCTAGGAAAGGACCTATTTTAAATAAAATTTAGGAATCAATGCTTTGAAACCCGGAACAACCGACCCGGGAGCGGGAGAAAACTTTTTGTGAAGACCGACATCTGGGAAACAGAAAATTCCCCAGATTTGGACCCTGGGACAGGGTCGAGGTTAGCCCTGCTCTAGGGAAGGGTTGAGGTTGACCCTATCCTAGGTCAGGGTCAAGGTCGACCTTGTCCTAGGAGGTCAACCCTGTCCCTAGATCCCAGAAACATAGGTTTGTATCCCAGAATGCAGAATCAGGTCAGAAAATGGTGGACAGAAAGGTAGAACAGGGGGGGGAAGCCATGTCAAGATTAAGAACCCAGTCAAGGCGCTTTTCATGACCCCAAACCACTTACTCGGAAGGCTAAAATAGTCTAAAATGGAAGTGCTTCCATTTTCTAACTATACACTTTGTTGTTCTGATCTTCTTGAGCTAATAAGACACCTAGTAATGTATCCATAGCAGAGATGTAAAGTATGAGTGGCTTCCCATGAATAAGAGGCATTAATATTGGTAGGTTCGCAAGATATTGTTTGATTTGTGTGAACCCCTCATCACATTCCTTGTTACATTGGTAAGTCACACCTTTGTGTAAATTATTGGTGAATGGTTGTGACTTGTTTGCCAGTTGTGAGATGAAGCATCGGATAGACTGTATACGGCCTTGAATTCCTCTCATTTTTCTGATGTTCTTTGGTGGTGGCATTTCCATGATAGCTTGAACTTTCTCAGGATCCACTTTGATGTCTTTTGTAGAGATGATATAACCAAGCAATTTTCCAGATGTTACGCCGAATGCACATTTCTTAGGATTGAGCCTCAGATTGAACTGTTCCATGCGATCTAGTATAGGACCTAGATTGGCAAGGTGTTTCTCTCATTGCATGCTCTTAGCTAGATTGTCATTGACATAATCTTCCATTGTTTCATGCATCATGTCATGAAATATAGTGGTGATAGCTCTCTGATATGTAGCACCAACATTTTTGAGTCCAAAGGGCATGACATTCCAACAGAAAATGCCCCATGCACATGTGAAATCAGTTTTCTCTTGGTCCTCTGACGTGATCTTGATATGGTCGTAGCCAGAGAAACCATCCATTAGTGAGTACATTTCATATCCTACTGTCTTATCTACAATAATATCAATATTGGGCAATGGAAAGTCGTCCTTAGGAAATGCCTCATTCAAGTCTCTGAAGTCTGTGCATACTCTGATAGATTTGTCATGTTTTGACTCTAGGACAATGTTAGAGATCCATTCTGCATAGTCGATTGCTCTGATAAATACTGCCTTAAGAAGTTTCTCCAATTCAGCTTTGACAAGTAGAGTCACATTTGGGTGCATTTTTTGAAGCCTTTGTTTGACAGGCTTGATGCCTAGTGCAATGGACAAGTGGTGCATGATTAGATTAGGGTCTAATCATGGCATGTCTAAATATTTCCATGCAAATTTTATCTTTTTTCTCTAGAAGAATGTAATGAATTTCTCTCTTTCTACCTCAGACAATGATTGTGCCAAATGAATGATATGAGGTTCAGCTTCTGTACCCAAGTTGACTGGTTGAGTGGGCTCAATTAGCACAGATGATCATTCTTGGAAATGACTCAGAAGCATATCAAGTATCTCATCCTCAAGCACCTCAGAGAGGTTTTCACCCTTGGATATGTCCTTTATTTTGACCTTTTTAGTCTCTGACACTGCCATAATGTGGTTTTCACCATCAGAGCGCCTTTTTTTTCTTCTTTTGATTTTTTGACTGAGATACTTGATATTGGCCTTAGTCATGTTGACACTTTCTTCGCTAGTGGAGGACGTTACAGGTTTGATAGCGTTGAGGTAACAGGAAAGAGCATAGTCATTCTGGAACGTAAGGACTTAATTAGATGGGGAGTGAGAGTTCCATTCTATAAGCTCGAGATGGCGGAGGGAAAGAGAAGTGACAGGTTCAAGTGCATTCACGGTATAATCATCAAAAGCATGGACTAGCAATTCAAGACCTAGAGCAATCTCATCCAAAGGTACAGTCGAATTCCTTTGACTCCTAGCGACCATAGTAGATAACACATTAACATCGATGGAATCAGACTTGTTTGACCTTTCACTAGACCCTTCACCTATTTTGAGAATGTTTTCATATGTATCCACTATTTCTATATCCATGTCAAAGGGAGTGCTTGAAAAACTGTCGAACTCATTTTCATGAGATTTTGTTTCATCATTAGGTTTCATATTAGGAACATGGGTGAAATCAACTCTTTTCCCCTAGTTGGGATGAGTTCTGCCTAAAAACTCTACTATGGTCAGATGAGCACCGCTTGACATAGGGGCTCCATTAGTGCTTGTAGCATTGTCTTTTTCTTATTTAGTGAGAAGTGGTTGAGTTTTCTCCTATTCAAATTGCTCTTGGAAGTGTGGTGGTATGTACAAATCACCATGATGACCTAGATTGACAGTTTGTATTTCTTTCCACTACTCATAGGTTAATGGAGTAAGTGGACTAGTTTCATTAGAATCACTGTCAGTCTTGACTATACTGACACACAGTATGAAATCATCTAGCTTAGCAAAGAATGTTGCCAGATCTGGAGGAATGGGACAAGGGAAGCAATCTTCCTCAGAACTATCTTCAGACTCTTCAGATTTAGGTGTACCTTCAGGTGTTGGTTGTTGATCTGTTTGAGGTACAAATTTGTTTATCCCCAATTGAAATGTTAGCTTCTTGAAGCCTATACCTATAGAGTCATGTGTTCATTGACCAATAGCTTCAAGTGGTGCAATCAATCCTTTATGATTCGCACCTATAGGACTATTTCCTTTGTAGCCAAAACATTGCATAATAGTTAGACCCTTGCCATACCGTTCAAGTTTTATGTCACAAGGTGTAGTGGTTTATTCAGAAGTGTCCTCTCCTTATAGATCCAAGATTTTATTGCCCTATTTTCAGCTTCTTCTTCTAATGGTATCATGGCTTGTACAAAGGTACCACCATATTTTTTTTGAGGAGGAACTATAGAAGGTTTAGTGTTCTCAGAAGGTCTCCCAAAAGAACCCAGAGACAAAGGCAGAGATGTAATAGATAACACGGGTTCAATCTGATACCCTCCCATGTCAGTTTCCTTGAGTGTCAGAGTTTTTTTCCATTTCCTTTAGTTTAGTCTTGAAGGACTCAGTAGACTCTCTGTTGGTAGGCACAAAGATGTCAGCAGATTTTGTGAGGGTGTTGCAATCATAGCATGTATTAACAGGTACAGTCACTTCAGATCCTTGGAAAGGGAACTTAATGCACTGATGGTATGTTGAAGGGATAGCCTGCATTTCATGGATCCATGTCCTTCCTAATAGAATATTGTATGCTAAAGGAATGTCAAGCACTTGACAAATAACGTCTCTTTCAACAGGGCCAACTCTGATTGGTAACACAACTATCCCCTTAGATTTTCATTCTTCTTCATCATAGGCCTTAATAGTGATCTTTTTGTGGGAATCTATGCAATCTTCGCCATAGCCTAACTTAGTAAGGAAGCTAGCAGAGAAAGTGTTGAGGCTAACACCGTATCTATAAGAACATGGTGAACGTGCTTTGGGCAAATCATGACTTCAATGTGTAAAGGGTTGTTGTGTGGATGACTCAAAGAATGGTCATCTTCCTCAGAGAAAGACAAGTAACAGGAGGAGGTCAAGTGACCTACCATGGATTGAAACCGGTCGAGATTGAGATCTTTTGGGATGTTTGCCTTAGTGAGGGCTTTGTCAAGGATCTCCCTATGAGTAGGGGATATTTTTAGCATCTCAAAGATGGTGATCTGAGTGTTAGTATGTTATAATTGATCTAGTATGTTGTATTTGGCAGCATTAGATGAGGAACTCAATTTTGGATTTTTGTTGGTAGAGCCAATAGTAGCTTTGTCTTCAATTTGTGTTGGTGTAGACGTAGAAGGTTTAGGGCCTTTAAGGATGATCTTAGCATGAGATCAAGTAACAGAGTTTGTACTAACCTGAGACTATTCTTGTTTGGAGGGCTGAGGTGTAGACCCTTGCAAGATGAAAGGAGTTTTGGGCTTGGGAGTATCTTCCCTTCCCTTGAGAATGACAACACTACAGTATTGAGTATCAATAGGCTCAACCATGTTAATGACATTGTCATTATTGGTGTATGTATAGTTGACCTTGGCATCAGTATTCTTTCCTTTGGATGACTCACCTTTTCCATGAGGAGGAAATGGGTATTTGAAAGCTTGGTGGTCTGAGTTCTTGTTATGACCTCCCACAATAATAACCTCACTATCAATAAGGTATTGGATCTTGTATCATAATTGAATACAGGTAGCCATCTTGTGACCCTTATTCTGATGGTAATCACAATATGTGGATTCATTCCACCAAGATGGTCGAGGTTACAGATCAAAAGGATGTGAGTTATCTAGAGGAGTGAGTAAATGGTTGTCCAAGAGAGTCTTGTAAACTGCATCAAGAGGTTATCCTAAAGGAGTGAACTCACACTTGGGTCTAAGAGCCCAAGGTTTAGATCTATAAAAATGTGAAGTACTTGGTTTGGATTCTTTCGCAACCTATTCAATGGCTTTGGCTGCCTGCATTGTGGTAGTGAGATTAAAAGTAGCCTTTGAAGGCTTGGGAGTCACATTTTCTACAACTCCATCATTCACAACATTCTGGTTCTTGTTGGGAAACTTGGATTTATACTTGCTTGAGGAGGAAGAACCTTGTTTGTTTTCCTTGTGTAATGTCAATTCTCCTTTCTTAACCATAAATGTCTCAATTATCACAGCTTGCTTAATCATGTCATTGAAGGTTAAAGGATCTTGATATCCAAATTTGGGAAGAAGATTACCCAGAAAGATGTCCAACTTTTCAGATTCGGGTATTTTGTGAGAATATCTTGTATAAAGTTGTCTCCATCTTTGGAGAAATGTCAAGAAGGATTCCCCATGATTTTGTTTCAAGTTGCAAAGATCTCAGATGTGAACCAGATGTTGGATGTTGTGAGAATAGTGTTGTAGAAACAAATTGGCAATTTCGTCAAAATTTTTGATGCCAATTGGTAGTCTAGAGAACCACTCCATAACTCACCCTCCCAAACTATGTGGGAAGAGATGAATGAGGTAGGTTTGATCATGTATAAACTCCATGGAGAGAGCACCAAATTCTCTCAAATGATCCTGGGAATCAGAGGTACCCAAGTATTTATCGTACTTGGGAAGTTCAACTCCTTTACGAAAACGAGGCATGCATAGAGTCTTATCAAATGGGAATGGACATATGCTTTCCAGCGTGAACTATGTAGCAAGTTTGTCTTTCTCCTTCAAGAGTTGAAGATTTTGTTCTTGCATACTTTGAACTTGTTTTTGTAACTTGGAGTTTTTGGTTTCTTCCTCTTGCATGACAAGGGTCTCTACATTGTAGTTGGAGGATAACTTAGCCCCTTGATTAGCTAGTTTGAGAAGGTATTTCTCTTTTTCATCAACTAGGAGAATGTCCATCATCTTACGAAAATCTTTATTGGCACAAGCTTTCATGATATCTACTTGGGTTATTTATGTTTCCTCGTCATTAGGGGGGTCTTGAAAATGGAATTTACCCTAGGTTTTAGAGAGATCATCTCTTCTATGTTCACCTGATTGGTCATGATCTACCATCTTTCTAGAATGCAAGTGTTCAATGTGTAAAGACTCAGTACGAGAAGGTTGAGTGTCTTCCGAATTTGGATCCTCTTGGAACAAAGGGTTTTGAACCTGACTTCATCCACTAGAAATGATCATTTGACATAAGATCAAAGTACCAAAGAGGGAGATCGAGATAATTCCTCACTAGATTTAGTTGGCAATGGTGTAGAAAGCACAAATTCTTCTTGATTGATAGGTCTACCCCTACCTTGTCTAGCAATAGGTGAAGGGAATACTTTGCCACTTCAAGTTGTAATAGTCATAGACAAAGATTGTACAAGGGATGTGAACTAGGACCACACTTGAAATTGTCTCAAAGTAAATGCACAGAAAGTGCCAAAAGGTGAAGTATACTTGGTTCAAATCATCAGAAATGAGGCTAGAACAGTCGAGAGGTGACTATTGCAACACAAGATATGACGACATAGTAGAAATAGACCAAAAAATATGAGACGAGACCAGTTTAAGCAAGAATCACGTAATTCTGAACCCAAGAAATCAAGTTGTAGACTGTGTGTAGATAGAAGGCAGACAATAAAACCCAGAACAAAGATCAAATTTTGCAGAAAGACACTGGACAGATGGGAAATTTCTCATTGTTTTGACAAAATGTTTCAGACTCGCGTGAAGAAGTACTTTCTCGCATGAAGATTCTCATAGGCACGCACAAAACTATGCAATCCCACGTGAAATATAATGATAGATTGATGAATAAAATAACAGCAAGATTACAAAATGTTGCACGACGATTGTCAGCATGTCGTGCAAATTTTCTCAGATTATGACGCGAAGATGGCAGAATTTCATGCGAGACTTGGCAGTGAAAAAGTGAAATTCTATAGGATCATACAGTTAAGACCAGATTGCATTTTTTGAGACAAGATCATGTTGTTTTCTGATAGAGAGTTCAAGTTACAAATTGTTTTGGACATGTTCAAGTTTTACAGTTTGTGTGATTTGACATTTGTTTCGATTGTTTAAATGATACACCCACACAAAACACATTAAACATATTGTTTGTAGTACCATAACATAAGCATCACAATCCTAGGATAGCCAGGGTAGTATCTGTTGAATCCCCACTTGAATCAAAGTTCAGCTACACTTACTCATAGCGTACAACATAAAAGCTTGGAGGCACGGGCTCCTCCTTACATGTGCACTCACTTTTCAGGCACACCTATTGTGTACTTGAATGTGACCTCTAAATCAGGCACAAACTTAACATAGTCCTTACTCAATTATTCAATTCACAAAGAGGAACATGAATTATTCATCTTGTAAATTTGATTGAAGCGACTTGTTGCCTCCTAATTAGTTGGGGATGTCAAATTTACTCTCAGAATGAGAGCCAACAACCTTGACCATTGCTAACATGGAGGATTTCTAAAGCATGAGAGGTAAGCAAATTGTCATTAATCTATGAAAAGGAATGCAATTAATCTAGAATTGAAATGCTATTAATCTAGAATTGAAATGTTATTAATCTAGAAATGAAAGATGATGGAATTGAGATGCTAGATATGTAAATGAATTGCATTAAGAATCAACATATTATTAATCCAAATGAAGTTAATCTAATTATGAAATAAAGCTCAAAAAGTATGAAAGAAATGAGACAAGATTTAACTATAATTTTGATGCTCTTCAAAATCATCCCCTCAAATGAAGAAAAAGATGTCCAATATATAGAAAATCCATGGAAAGAGGGTGAAGAGTTTCTTGAAAAGAAACGATGGCCTCTTGATTTTCAGGGATTGAGATTGAGACAAAAAAGCAAGGATTATTTAATTAAAAGAGTGGATTATTGCCACATGAGTGACCTTTCATGTAGAATTATGAAAATCATTTTGAGGATAATCCATTCAAATAATTAAATGAATATTCAATTCCTTTTGATGTGTATTAGCTAAAGGGGGTGGAATTAATTTAATTTAAAAGCACTTAAGACTTTAGGATTAAATTAATTAATCATAGGGATTTTTAGCTAATAAACCTTGATAATTTGGGAATTAAATATAATGTCAAATTTATGCAAATTTAGGTTTTCTGCATTTGAGACTCAGTCAATTAAATTCAATTAGGGAGAGAATTTTCCTAGTACAATAGGACTTCGACGATGAGAAAATGCACCATAATTGATTAGGATTATGAGGTGCCAATATTGGGGTGTTACATTTTGCCCCTCTTTGAATTGATGTGCAAGCAGCACATTGAGTCAAAGAATAGTTTGATGTGAAGATGAAGATTTCAGAAGTCTAGGTTAGGTTTCCAAGACACCAATCAGATTGAGAAGCATAATCATCTAAGAGAAGATCAGAATCGGGGTTAGATTGCCCCAATGTCCACTGATAGTTGATGAAGATCTAGGACTATCTTCAGAATTAGGGTTAGATTTCCCCAATATGAAGCTTAGACCTCCGAGATCCAGGTTAGATTGCCTAGATAATGGTCTAAAGATATTTTGAGAGCCATCTTTAGAATGAAGCATAACTTTCAGGCATTAGGGTTAGATTGCCCAAATACCTAATGAGATTTCAAGAATCATCTCCAGAATGAAGCTTGATCCTTGAGGATCTGAGTTAGATTGCTTAGATACCTAGAAAGATAGATGACAAGATGCAAGACATCAAGATGCCCCTAGAGATTCAAGATCATGGAATATCCAATTTTGACCATAAGGTACAAAAAACTGAATATGCCCCAAGTGATGAGATGCCCCTAGCAATGGGGACTTTTGATTCAGATCAGACTGATTTGAGAATAATGCGAAAAAGATTCAACGATGCAATCATCCTACCCCCTCGGGAGCGAAATTGAAAGATGACACATCATAATGATGAGAGTGAGAAATCGCAGATAAGATTGAAGATCCAGAGAAATCAGAGATAGCTCAAGAGAATACAAAATCGATTTAGAGCGATTAGAAGGTCTTGTTGACTAGGTTTGACCATAGTTGACCAGAATTGACTAGAGTTGACTTTGATGAAAAGATTCCAGAAGCCGAGAAAATGATAACAAGAGATGATCCTGACAATAAAGCAATGTCAGAAAATTGACTGCACAAGCATTCGATCGCATAGGTCCCAAAATT
This sequence comes from Thuja plicata, assembly GCA_018584345.1. Taxonomy (NCBI): domain Eukaryota; kingdom Viridiplantae; phylum Streptophyta; class Pinopsida; order Cupressales; family Cupressaceae; genus Thuja; species Thuja plicata. The sequence continues at coordinate 3,482,877 of MU227276.1, forward strand.
TTAAAATGCAATTTTGAAATGCTTAGGAGTGTCAGATTTTGATTTCGATCACAAAAATGGATTCAAAATGGTCCATTTAGCCAAGGGTGCATTTTTTGTGGAAAATGGAGCACTTTGAAAAATTAGGTCAAAGGCTATATAAGGCCCGGAGGGGTCATTTTCAAATCATTATTCACATTTGACTTTAGTGATGGTGAGAGCTCCAACTGACATTGATAGCATTCATGTGCACACACACCGATTTGAGCACTCCCAACGACACAACCGGCCACTGAAGTATGACGCACCTATAAGTAGTTTTTTTTATGTTTTATAGCATTTTAGCACATTTTTAAGCTTTTTAAGGTCTGTCGCGTCCAATCTCGCGCGAGGGAACAGTTTCCTCACACCGCCCTAGGTCTCCTTTCGCGCAAGGAATCAGATTCCTCACATGGGTTAGGGGTTCCTCATACAATCCCCTTCCTTGCGCTCACGCGAAGTGCGCACTTGCGCCACACGAGATTTCAGAAATCTCGCGCGGGAAGACATCTTGTCTCGCGCGAGTTAGAAAGCTCGCGTGGGAAAAGAGTTTCCTAGCATGGGAAACTTGCTCAGCTCAAAAAAAATTTGTCATTTTTTATGTCGCATAGTCAGCCATTTGCAATATCTCAAAACTATGTGTAGGATAGGTCCATAGCTGTATTTGTTGTCTTTGCTTTCAAAAATCATCATGTTGAGGTACTAATCCAATTTCGTCGCTTGCTTTGCAAGTCAACTTCCCTGACATCGTGTTTTGATCACATCATCCTGTCATGGGTGAGTTACTGTAGAGATTATTAGACGCTGATGGTGCCCACATTGATGGGCTTGGATTATCATACCTTCATGATGCACCCAATATTCAGGTAAATCACAGTTTACTGGGTGCCCTAGTCGAGCGTTTCCATTCGCAGACGAACACATTTCACTTGCCACAAGGGAGATGACGGTCACTCCCAAGGATATATATAGGGTTTTGAGAGTGCCTTTCCACAGAGATCATGTGGAGTACGACACTCAGCCCAGAGCAGGTACACTAGCTTTGAGAGTAGTCTTTCAGGACGATCTAGTGATGGGATGGGCCATCTTGTGGGAGGATTTGATTTGTAGCTACGACAGAGATTACCCACTGGTAGTTGTATTGGTGTTTTTCCTGAGTTTCCACTTGGTTCTTGATCATGGTCATCATAGGTTGGAGTGTGGTTGGGGAGGCATGTTGTAGAGGATGTTGGCCACACCTGCAGTTACTTTTGGATGGGGCGAGTGCATGCTTGCTCAGATGTACCATGAGATGCGCGAGATCGTGTATCAAGGTGCATGTACCATGGCGGCGGAGTCATCATCCTTTAGATCTAGGCCTGAGAGAACCTTCCCATATGTAGGCCAATATTTCATGACACACGACAGCCTTTGGAGCCGTATATTTATAGATATGTAGGTCCTATGACCCAGCCTGCGCTTGGTAAGATGGAGCAGTGGCGATCGCAAATAGATGACATGGGAGCCACCATATGGCAGCCTTGGATAGCCACAGAGGTGTGGGATGATGCTTGACATGAGTTATTATATATGTTCTATTCATGTTCTTTGATTGGGCGTACCATCAGTATCATTGAGCACTTCTTTCTCACGTGAGTGTTGCGCCAGTTCGGGAGACCGCAGGATGTCTCTCAGGAGTTTTGTACATACACCCAATTCATCGATGAGATGAAGAAGGGTTGGCAGAGACAGCTTGATAGGGGCCAAAGTATGATAGATTCTTGAGTACCACCAGCTAGGTGGGATTACATGGTCAAAGTGACGAATGCAGGTATGACACCTGCATACAGAGATTACATATTAGCCCATCCCTTCCCCAAATATAAAGATCATGTTGCTCTGATTCCTTATGTACAGTAGGTGGTACGACCACCACCACAGTAGTAGGCATAAAAGGTTCCCCCATAGCCATAGATATAGAAGCCATCCTTACAGCAGCAGGAGAGGGTAGTATGATCGAGGACCTCCCAGACTGATATCCCTATTAGACCAATGGGGTCAGATGCAGGTGTTGGGACCAGTGGCAGTCAGGATAGAGCCACTGAGCAGGGAGAGGACACCATCATGGCTGATGCTATTTTGACTAATCCACAGGTTGGCAGATAGGTAGCTGTAGACACCCTAAAATGGACAGGCTTGCAACTTTACATTAAAAACCCTAATTTTCATCTATTAATTAATGGTTTCTTAATCATTAATTAATCATCTATTTTCCTCTAAATTCATTTCTCAAATCA
>MU227276.1:3485270-3495522 GCA_018584345.1 Thuja plicata
TACTACTAAAAATAAGAAGAGATTCATCACAACCTCGGATGAGCCAAACAAGTGCACCCAAGCCTTGTTGATTTGCTCTTAGAGAGGTTTGTGGGTGTGCTCTCCCAACACAATATTATAATCCCACGTGATCCATGGATGGAAACTAAATGCAACTAATGGATATAATGAAGAAACTCAAGAACAAGTATGAGGAACTTGTCTCAAGCCTTCACCAAATGTGGATGAAGATGCAAATACTACACTAAGATGATATGCAATATCAAAGGAAACTAAGTTTCATTCACCATTATCCTAGCATATGATTTCTAGATTATGAAAATGAACTAAAAGCATAAACATGAATATGAGCTAAGAATTCAAAAACTAAATTAGCATGATAACAATGCATAAAAGGGAGATGATTTGCTCTTGACAAAGGCCTCTATTTATAGAGTTTTTGGAGGAGAGAGAGGGCTTGGATGAGGTGGAGCTCATGTGGCATCCACATAGGTGCCACATGAGGGACACATAAGCCATGCAAGAGGCCCACTTTTCTCACACATGTGTGAGCAACTTTTGATGTGATGGGTCAAAGTGTACTTAAAGTACATGTGTGAAGGACCTTGTAAGAAGGTGTAAGAGGGTGTAAGAGTTTCAGTCCAATGAAACACTTTTAGAAAGTGTAAGAAGGTTTCATCATGGGTGTAAGAAACCTTGTTGGCACCAAATAAGGATTATTTGAAAAAGTAAATTTTTAGAAATTTTCTCACACATGTGTGAGCAAATAATTAGGACTAATTGGTATAGGAATCAAGAAATTAATCTAATTTACCTTAGTTAATTAGTAAGTAGGTTTATTTGGTGAGAGTGATGTGAGATAGGGTAGGATCTAGGTTCAAATTAGCTTAATCAAAATTTAAAATTTAGATTAATTGTGGTTTAGTAGAATTTAAGTCATGTGAAGGAATAAATAAATTAAAAATTTATTTAAAAGGAATCAATGAGAGACAATGTATTAAATAAGATTTAATACATTAAAAGGGGTAGTATTTAAATTAAATTTAAATACTAGGGGAAGTGAATCATATTTAATTAAATAAATTTAATTAAATAGATAGAGGAATATAACCAATATAATTAATTAAAATTAACTATAATGTTATAGGAATATTAATTAAATTAATATAAGGACTATTTTGGACGTCTACAGTTTCAAGGTGACAAGCACTCGTTTACAAACACGATGTTTCAATCAAGCAATAGTGACACAAACAGTAGTCGTAAACAGTTCTACCAAGAACAAAGCAACTTGGAAGAATCACGGGAGTCTTTGTTTGATCGTGATTTGGACAGTTTAAGACTAAAAAACAAACAATCAGTTATCCCTACAAAGAAAATTGGTGGAGAAGACAAAATTTGTGCCCCGCTGTCTTATGCGTATGCGTGCACCTCACACAGCAGTGTCACCCTCAAAAGAGCATCTGTGTTTTTGGTGTTTCCAAGTACTAAGTATATATTTTTGAAGGTTACCCTTCAAGCATCCAAGTGCATACCTATGTCGAGAATCTAGGGGAGAGATTCTTCCCTCTCCCTGCGCACAGATTATGTCTTCTTTTGGAGGTGAACCTGGTAGGCATCTAACTAAGAGAGTATTTAGTGGGCTTCCATTCACAATAACCTTTGGTGCCTCTAATACAGAGTTGGGGCATCATAGCCACACCAACACTTGAAAGTCATACACCCTTGCAAGCAAGGCTGGGAGCAGCGCCGCTCAGTACGACAAATAAGGCTTTCTCACGATGATAGTCAAAATCATGAGAAAGAAGTTACCATGGCTTTGGAGTCTTTAGACTCAACAAAGTATACTTTATTAGAGTGAGGTGGAATCACCGGTGATAGGTGTGTACTCACTTGGGTCATTCTCAGAGGTTCAACTTTTGGCAGGCCATCTAAAGGTGACACAACTTGGTTCGGATTCAAAGGTTTGATTTTTTTATTCTCTCAAAGAGAGAAGAGCATACTTCTCTACCTTTTCACCTTACCTAAACACATCAATCATATTCATCACTGAGATAGTTTCACTCCACCAAATCCACAAACCTTTGGGTTTTTGATTCTCTCAAAGAGAGAAGAGCATAATCCCCTAACAAGTAGAAGTGCTAAAGATTCACTATCTTGCTTTGCTTCCCCAAGTATCCATCATGCTAGCAACATTTGGGTCTCAGCTTCATCCATGGGCATCACTTCCATGTAATGAAGAGCCTATTCCCCTACTTTGCTATCAGGATCGTTACAAAATTTTAACAAAGCCCTATTTAAACTATGTGAATGAAAAACAGTAAACAAACACAATGTTTTGAATATGCCTTTGACAATCATCTTGCAAGCAAACTGTTAGAAATTTTTTTGATCTTTGCCAAGCAATCCTGCAAACCACTGTTATGCTACTGCAGAAATCAGAAATAGGAAATCACAGCAGAGAGAAAATGTTAGAAAAGAATAGCAGCAAATTATAAATTTTGGAATTTAAATGACTGTCTGCTAAATTTCAAACGAGCAAGTATTTCGCTACGCACGAGCTTTCTATTTCTTCACATGAGAGAGTGCTACAGAGAGAAAAAATTCATGTGGTTCGATGTGAAATGTCGTGTGAAATTCCATACGAGTGTTGTATGGACGTACGGCAGAGTTCCAATCATTGTAAAAAAGTTTGAAAATGAGGCCAGAAATCATTTTTTCTGCCCCACGGTGGGCGCCAAAATGTGTGTGTGCTTGAATGTGACCTCTAAATCAGGCACAAACTCAAAATATTCCTTACTCAATCATTCAATTCACAAAGAGGAACATGAATTGTTCATCTTGCAAATTTGATTGAAGCGACTTGTTGCCTCCTAATTAGTTGGGGATGTCAAATTTACTCTCAGAATGAGAGCCAACAACCTTGACCATTGCTAACATGGAGGATTTCTAAAGCATGAGAGGTAAGAAAATTTCCATTACTCTATGAAAGGGAATGCAATTAATCTAGAATTGAAATGCTATTAATCTAGAATTGAAATGCTATTAATCTAGAAATGAAAGATGATGGAATTGAGATGCTAGATATGTAAATGAATTGCATTAAGACTCAACATATTATTAATCCCAATGAAATTAATCTAATTATGCAATAAAGCTCAAAAAGTATGAAAGAAATGAGACAAGATTTAACCATAATTTTGATGCTCTTCAAAATCATCCCCTCAAATGAAGAAAAAGATGTCCAATATATAGAAAAGCCATGGAAAGAGGGTGAAGAGTTTCTTGAAAAGAAACGGTTACCTCTTCATTTTCATGGATTGAGATTGAGAGAAAAAAGAAAGGATTATTTAATTAAAAGAGTGGAGTATTGCCACATGAGTGACCTTTCATGTAGAATTATGGAATTCTTTTCAAGAGGATAATTCATTCAAATAATTAAATAACTATTCAATTCCTTTTGATGTGTATTAGCTAAAGGGGGTGGAATTAATTTAATTTAAAAGTACTTAGGACTTTAGGATTAAATTAATTAATCATAGGGATTTTTAGCTAATAAACCTTGCTAATTTGGGAATTAAATATAATGTCAGATTTATGCAAATTTAGGTTTTCTAAATTTGAGACTCAGTCAATTAAAGTCAATTAGGGAGAGAATTTGCCTAGTACAATAGGACTTCGATGATGAGAAAATGCACCAAAATTGATTAGGATTATGAGGTGCCAATTTTGGGGTGTTACAACACCAAGCTTCGAACCCCAAAGGAATTTCTTCCCAAAGGGTTGTTGTCTCTACTAAGAGCCGTAAAAGTATGGGGTGTCTTAGTCAGTATCTGACCTTCTGCGCCAATAGATAGAGGGTTTTTGGATACTATAACAGCAGTTTGTAGTAAGGACATCCGTTCAGGTGGTTGTGATCATGTCATTTTCCCAATAAAAGGGGCTCTCCCAATCCTTTCAAAGCAAGGCTTTCACCTTAACGATGTCGGGACTTTAATGCACCACTAGGGTACTAGAGGAGATTTTGGTTTCCACAACAAATTCACACCTGTCCATTGTGAGATTAATCACAATGGAATTTTTTATATACCAGTTTGGAAAGGCTTGGCTTTAGCCTGTTACCAGTTGGGAAATCCACTCTCACTGGCTCTGCTAAAGCTCTTGGTAGGTAGCCACACTAGAAGAATCATATGAATTTCTCTTACACCCAAGATCCATAAAGGCAAGGGGAGAGAATACGTTCATATAGTTCTTGGAATTACAAACTAGAAAACACTTCAATCACGCAAGACAACAATTCATTTTAAGCACCAACCAAAGTGTGTTCTAACTACTAAAAAATAGACATGAGAGTTTTGTGAAAACATGTAGGTCTTCGAAAAGCATCCTGCAATAAATACGTTAGTAGTTTGTGATTGCTTTCTTTTTTCTCAGCATCCTCCAAACAACTGTTAAGTTGTTCCTGTTAGGATTTTTTCTTGCAGAGCCTCTAAAGATGCTTGAATACTTAAATAACTCTATGACTCCCAATGCCTTTGATACTCTGACTCAAGAAAGAGAAAAACACTAATTGATGAGGTATTTTGATAACACTGGGGATACCTATTATCACCTCCTTCTTTTTTGAGATCCACTGACTTGGGCAGGTCTTACCTATGACTGATTACTGACTTGACAGTATCTTTAGAGTGGATTTTACTTATGTGTTGAATGCTCTTTTTTTATATGGACATGTATATAACAATGCAAATAACTATGATTATTCTAAGAAAAAGCTTGACAATCCAAATTAATATCTTAATGATAGCAGACAGCAGCATAACAGGTAATTTCATCTTTCTTTCCTTTTACAATTCTTGTGAATCTAGGAGGAATAACCTATTTGATTTACTCTTTAAGAAATCAACTAACTTCAACTGTAATCACTATGAGTACAATTGATTTTACACAAATATTCTAAAAGTAATTGGTTTGAATAGTATTGAATATTTGGATGATGATAGATTACCAAACCAATTCCTAGACCAGTGCCTATCCTTGGGCTTATAGAATTAATAAATGAAAATCCACATAAATATAAAAACAAAATAATGTAAGCTGCCTTACAACCTACATGCAACTCAGATAAAATGCCTTACAAACTATCATGTCACCTCTACAATATTGTATCAAATCCTTAGATATTGTTATGCTCCCTGAAACTACTCACAAAACTTAGTTCTTTCCTTGAAAGAAACTTGCAAGCAATTAGATAGCTACCTTGTAACCAATATGCTTAAAAATTCCTTACAGATCTAAACATAAAAGAGCATACACAACAAGTAAAGAGACAACAATAAGATAGAGTAAAGTTGCATTGTATTTTTATTCATATGCTTTTGTTTCAATACATAAAAAGCTCAAAGAAAGACTAAAATTTAGAAAGTCTGGTTTTCAATATATTTCATCTCTCTAATTATTACAATTTTTGATCTATTTATAGGTCCTTAACCATCTTGGAATCCTTAACATTAGGATGCAAAAATCTTCGGATGGTTTAAGGAACCTAACCCTAAAAGTACAGAAAATACAAAGAATGAGAATGTAGAAGTGGTGGACAGACAAAAATAGGGGATGAGATCTAATATTCTTTGTCTTCATCTAGAATTTGGCACCTTTGTCTAACAGTGTTTAGGATAGCATCTGATATTCATATTGAGATCAAGTGACCACCATTATAGGATAACTTACACTTGTCTTTAGTAATAACTAACCTCCCTGTGCTCAATGGTCAGGTGCCAAGTGTTCCTCTTTATTCTTCATCTAGGATCTCTTCCTCTACTACCATAGGATTCTTTTTCTTTGGCTTGGTCATCAAGTCCCATGCTGTCACTTCATCCTCTGTAGGCCATTTAAAACTCTGTGTGCTTTGTAGTTGTACCTTTTGTCTTTCCCATCTGACATCAGTGATGCTTTTAACATCCACTAAAAACTTGTTCATGTTAGTTTCTGCCTTAAAGGCCTCATCTAAAATTTTATTAAAACCATCCAAGTCTAAATTAGATCCTAAAATAAATGTCTCATTACTTGGCATTCTACTATCAAATTCATTTCTCCAGGCCTCCAAGGCCTTGACTTGATCATCTTCTCCTTTCAATGGAGGAACAAATCTATTAAACTCCAGAGAAAATAGGCTTATCTTAGCCTCTATCTGATTTAGCTTACCCTTAAAGAAGGATAAGGCTACATTTTCCTTTTTAATCTCATCCTCTACCTCTGTCACAATCTCAGGTAAATCTAATCTATGTGGCTGCAAAGAGGCAAGCTTTTCAAATAATTGGACCCTAGGGGACCAAGTAACAAAATAAGGGTTCAAAATGGTAATATACCCTGTCACTTCTATATGTAATGTGGGTAATGTATTGTAAGCATTTAGGATGATATCTATTTTGTCTTTAAGTGTATCCATCCTTTGTTGAAGAATGCATCTTAATGCATTTAGGGCTACCTCATTATTCTTTTTTCCCATATCCTCTATCTCAACCACTTCCTTTGATTCTGCTTTCTCCTCTATCTGTAAAGGTTGTACTGAAGGCACATAAACCACTTCAGGTTTCTCTTGTAGTTGCTTTGTCATCTTAGCAATGACCAGGTCCTGTTGATGTATTTTTATGTGGCATAATTCCCTATCCTTTGCTAGGGCACTGGCTTCCTCAATCAAAATTCCACACTTCTCAGAATTTTTTTTTGTCATATCTTCATTCAAGTGTGCCCAATGGGTCATGATCTGAGAAATCTCAAGATCTCCAGTGTTTTGTATATTCCAAACCATTTGATTCCCAACCATGCTCTCCTAAATATTTACCAATTGAGGCTTTTGGTCTCTTGGACACAAGTTCCACATGGAAAAGGCTTGTGACTTTGGACTATATCCAAATCCTTTAATCATATCACCCATCTGGATCTCACTTGCCAACTTGAGATCTGGTTGCTTTCTAATTTGGTCAATAATTAATGCTGAGGCTAAATCCCAGCTCTCAGAAAGCAAAATCCCACTGTTTAAAACTATTTTTTCTTGCCTCATCAAGAGAGACATCCTCATTATCAGGGTCATAGGCTTGTAGAGCTAGCAAAGGCTCATTTGTAACTGTCTCTTCACCATCTATCTTCAACTGCTCTCTGATTTGCTCCTTCTTGTGCCACCTCAAGAAGTCTTTAAACTCATCAGTTTTGACAAAATTATCATCACTTAAAAATTGTTGCTGATGCAGTAACCTTTCATCAATGCATGCCTTAAGAGGCAATTATATGTTCTCATCTTCATCAAGTTGTTTCCTATTTCCTTGTCTGATGACTTTCCTCAAATTATGATCATATAATCTGTGACCAGGAATAAGGGTGCTTTTTCTATCTCATTTCTTTTCTTTTCTAACAAAGGAGGTCTGACTAGGGTCAACCTTTTTCCTTTTAGTGGCAGGCTCTTCTACATCATCTAGCTGGGATACCTCAGTTAGTTCTATGATATGGCCTTTTTCTCCCTGTACCTATGCTACCTCTGCAACATTTTTGGGGGGTTGGTCAATCTGAGGTGGATGGGCATAATCTCCATCACTATCACTCTCATATTTAGAATCTGAATACTCAGACTCTTTTCCTCCTTTCTTTGTATCTAGAACTCTATCCAACTGCTCACAGAGTGTATAAAAATTATCAATCATAGCTTTGATTTTGTCAAAATATGGTAGGTCAGGGTAAAAACCTCCAAATGACAATCCATTTCTCCTTATCTGCTTCTCTAGATTCAGTAATTTTTGAATTCTTTCTCTTCTTGTCCTGACCTCATCCTCATCAAGGATATTCCTTTTGGCATCCTCCTCCACACAAAAACCATGAACATTTGTATTTGGTATGGTAGGAGTCAGGAGCTTCCTAGCTCCTGCAATGAATCCTTCTGGGTCAATATATATGTATAATGTTTCTCCCATCTTACAGCTTTCTAACCAAGTGCTCACTAAATCAATGACACCCTTGCCAATAGTAAACTGAAAGATTTTAAATTGTCTAGGGGTTACTGTCCCCTTCCTATGTGGTGCAAAATGTTCATTGTCTGTCAACAACAGTTGCCAGATGAACTCCATAGCAGCAACTCTGGATGGCACATGATAGGGTAGGACATGAGGTGGATGTGTGCATCTATATACCCTAATCATGGTAAAATTTTCTTCTAAAAAGAAGTCTCCCCAGTTGTGATCACCCTCCCATTTGTCCACATACTCACAAGGTCTCAACAACTGCAACACCTTTACTAGGAGTTTGGTTTTTCTAATACCCATGCTCTGCATTAATGGATATATGATCCAGTTCTCAAATCCACAAAAATCACAGTCTTTGTATGTATAATTCCATATTTTAATCCAAAACTGAATAGGATTAGGCCGGTCCTGAAAAATCCTCTGAGGATTCAAGTTGTTCACATTCATGATTCCATGGTTGAAATGCAATAACAAATGCATCAGGATAGAATAATGAAAGAACCTAGGTTCCTTTTCTTTGGGATTCTTCTCCTTCTTCTGCATAGCTACAAATCCCTCATGTATTTTGTCAATGATATACTTAATATAATCATAACTAGTACTAGAATGCACATCTTGCAAATCTAGTACCATCATCAAAATTCTAGAGTTTATTTTCTCTGCTCCTCCATCTATCCCTAACACTCTACATAAAGCATAGGCAATGTACTTGATATAGAAATGCAAGTCTTTAAAACAATAGGGTGTAGTTCCAGGTACACGGGCAATATGATTCCTAACCTCCTTAAGAATATGCTTCTGCGATTGGTTTCTAGCGACACCAGGTTGTAACCTATACCTCTCCTCTTGCTTAGTAATATTTATCTTGGTGGACATGGTATTATATAAGCCAAAGGCTTGCATGAATGAATTCCTATTCAAAATCAATAGGGCAGTACCATCATTTTTCTTAATTGTCTTAGACAGAGCATCATAATGTCTGGCAAGACCTAGAAACAAGTTTACATCTACATAGACATCAGGGACAATTAAGCTAGCAAGACCACTAGTCCAAGGGTTTGACACTGGGATGGCCTTATCAGAATTATTATAAAAATAATTGTATAGAGAAAAACCTATGGACCCTGGAGTGCGAGCATCTCTTATTTTACAGTAGTCATCTGTCAATAAGTTTGCATTTGCCCTCTTATTCTATGTTGATCCTGGCAACAGCTTCAAAAATTCATCAGAGAAATTTCTCTTCTCTTTAGCATCATCATCTACTTCATCACTCCTTCCGCTGGTAGAAGCCACACTAATGGCCTTACTCATCTTGCTCTGTTTCAACTTTATCTTTTACCAATATTGAAACAAATCTCCTCTCAGAACTCACTGCTCTCCTCTATGTAATGCTAATAATTTAAGAAGCTTGACAACCAAAGAATTACCCTACAACTGATCAATTTCTGCCTTCTAAACAAAAAATACCTAGCAATTCTTCGCTCTGCAATTCTGGAAGTATGAAAAATGAAAATGAACCTGCGATCATCTCTATATGGTAACTTTTCCAAGTACCTAGCTCATCATTGAAGAGACAATCAATTTTGCTTTCAAGTTAACATGTTGTGGAATTAATTGAAATCCTAGCTGTAGCTCATGAATGTGATAGGAAATCTATTAGAAAAAATAATGAAATGAAGAGCAAGGAAATTGTTTAATCTAGAGTTAGGTTTAAGAAGTGTTACCATGAATTACGCAAAACCAAGTGCATACACCAAAACAATAAATCAAGAGACAAGATTTTTGAAGGGCAAAAAGCATAAAAAACCCCCGTGATAATATTATGAGTGGGCAAAAAATCCCTAGGAAAGAGAGAGAGAGAGTGAGCTATGCTCTTACAATGATATTCAAGAAGAAGAGAAAAAAAATGTCCAATGTGTTGTAATTAAGAGAGAAGGAGAGCCATCTATTTAATAGAGAGGTGATAAGGGAGTTACATTGTAACTCCCATTTCTATGTATGCCACATTTCATAAAGTGTGTGCCACTTGTGTCATTTCCTCTTAGGGAGGAATCTAAGGGATACCTTGGTTTATCCCAATTAAATAATACAACCAAGGGATAATAAAAAACATAAAATGAATTATCCTCACAAGGGGACAAAATAGGTGTAGGGATTCCATAGGAATCTCCTACTTACATAATGCAAGTAAAGATTAATTTCTAACACCCCCCTTTAATCTTTACTTGGGGTTTTACAAA
>MU227276.1:3495572-3529360 GCA_018584345.1 Thuja plicata
AGGAATCTCCTACTTACATAATGCAAGTAAAGATTAATTTCTAACACCCCCCTTTAATCTTTACTTGGGGTTTTACAAAAATCTGCAACTTGATAATCTTTCTCATAGTAGAGGAGGTAAATTTGCTAGTCTTCACTTTGAGTTAATATGAGGTGATGGTGAATTGATATATGCTTTGATCATGAAATAGGGGTCCTTTGAGTTTTGCAATACACAGGTTTAGGTGCTTGTTGAGATAGGCCCAAATGTTCAAGTACACGTTGAGATTGATCATAGTTTCTTCTCCAAGAAATATTACTTGAAAAAGGATAATACCCACAAGTGGATCTCCCATAATTGGGATCTCCCTTTAGATATGAATCAGTAAAATCTGATAAAGTAAAAACATATTTAAATACATCATTCATTTCATAAATAGATTTTGTAAACCAAATGAAATCATCACTAGATGCAGAATTAAAAGTAGAGCTAGTATAGTCACTATCAATAATATTACCATTATCATAATGAGGAAGATTAGAGTTTAGAGAAGGACCTCCATAATAACCATTTGAGTGTCATGAAATTCATAATCCACTTTGGAGCAAATAGGAACATCATCACTTGTAATACATGAGGGCAAAGTGACATTGAGAAACGTATCAATAATTTCATCTTCTTGTTCTAAAATATCATCAAAAGCATAATATGTATGAGAATAAGAAACATCATCAAAATGTAACATGTTATCTCTATGAGGAAAATAGGTAGCTAGGGGATCATCCCAAAAACAAGCATCATCACATGGGTCATCCCAAATAGGAAAATCATTAATAAGAGGAAAAGGTTTCTCATGAGTTTGAAATGTGTTCTCCAAGACATGCCAGACCTGATGAGCCTCACTACAATCTGAGATAAGATGATATAAATCTGGATTTAACGAGAATCCAATTAGACCAAATGCTTCCTCATCTTTCAACTACTAGGAATCCTGGTCAGTCTGAGGAGCGGTGGAAGTCGGTTTCAAATTTGGTGAAGAAATAATATCCAAAAGGTGTCGAGATTTTAATAAAACAGACATGTGCGTCCTCCAAACAGAATAATTGGAACTTGTAAGTTTAAATTTCGACAATAATATTGTCATGAAAAAAAAATGAAAGAGAACCTTTATAAAATAATATGAACAACGTTTAAGCAATAACTTTGATTAACTTGATTACTCCAAAAGACTTGAATAAAAGAGATTAAACGAACATGAATTGAGTTTAAAAATATTAAAATGAATGAGATTAAAAGTTAAACAAATTTTAAATTTTAACAAATTGAATAAATTTAAAATTAAAGAATCTAAAGATAAGACATATAAAGAGATCTAGAGATGAATAGAGGAATAATATTGCTGCCACACACCTGCAAAAAGTTAGAATAATAATCTGTTATGAAATGATGCCAAACTAAATAAGGAGAAACTCCAACTATAATAAAAAATGTTATAATGAATAATTCTGCAACTCTTAACAAATGAGTAACCTGCATGAATATATAAAAAACCGTAATAAAAAAGAATCTAAAAATTAAAATGTGGAAAAGCAGAGCTCCAAGAACCCTGCAAGAACCAGGAATAATAAAGATGAAAAAACGATTAAAAAAAAATCAAAATCATATAATGATAGTAGTGATATATATTAAGAAACAACGATAAAGAATCTAATAATTAAACTGAAGGAACGATCTGGATAAATCTGCAGAGAATCATAAAATATTATAGTGATAAACAAAACATGTTTGTTAAAAAAGACTAATGATAAAGAAGATAGAGGGAATATACTAAAAATAGATCTGTAGAAGAAAGGTTAAGAAAATTTGAATAAGTTATGATGAAAATGATAAAATAATCTGCAATGATATGATTATAATTTGCATAAACCTGCAATAGAAACTCATATAATAATGAAAAACTGCAACTATACTTATTCATGAAAACTGCAGAGAAGATGAAAGAATAATTGAAACCAAAATATTTAATCTAATTAAAAACTATGCAAATGAATTTAAACAAAGATATACTATGGTAAGAATATTACCAAACTTAGGTTAGAAGACTGCGCATGAAAGAGCTGGAATATACGTTGATCTTGCTGCTAAACCCTTCGCAGGTGTACCAAACATGGTAGTTGGGAAGAACAAGCGCATCTCAAAGGGAAAGAAGGGATGAAAGAAGAAAGCGGTCAATCCATTTACCAAGAAGGATTGGTATGACATAAAGGATCCATCTTCCTTCAACACCAGGACCATCGGGAAGATGCTCGTTACTAGAACATAGGGAACCAAGATTGCTTCTGATGGTCTTAAGCACCGTGTGTTCGAGATTCTTCCCAAGTAGTACAAATACCGGGAAAAATTTTGATTTGAATGGGCTTCAAACCGTGGAGCTTTTGAATGTAGTTTTTCTGCTTGATCGTAAAGATTGTAGTGTAAGTAATTTCGAAGAAACAGATTCAACAATGTTTCTTGTCCCAGCACATCATGTCACAAAGTTGTTGTGCGGTGCAAAGCAAGAAGAGTACCTTGTATTTCAACAAGGGAATCTATCAGCTCATAGCTGTATGAGTAATAAACATACAACCTAGCAACCAGAACATCAAGTGTTCTTCAATTTAATTGCTTCAAATGTGAAATGGCATCCAATGAGCATTTCTTGGCCTCATGGTATTGTTTTTGGTCAAAAATATCAAAACCAACAAGTATGCAAATATATCCAACTCCGGAAGAATGTTGTTTGAGGATGTTTTGTATTGCATTTACAAAGAGAAGACCTAATCAGGTCAAGTGGACATGCTATGCCCAATCAAGTCAAATAAGACAGATTCAAAAAAAGATGACAGGTAGGGAGAGTTATATGATTTAAAACCTGCAACCAATGAGTAAAAAAAAATAATAGACAGAGATAGAATTAATATAACTTTGCAAATGAAATAAGGAAGCCTACAAAAACCTAATACAAATATTATAACAAAAACCTACATGCACACAGATATATATAAACAGAGTTGAAAACCTCAAATAGAAGAATATTAGAATTTATTAAATCCTGCACCAAAATCAATTTTTTTCTCAATAAGATTAGTAAAAAAAAAATATGAAATAAACTCTCTCAAGAGTCTCTGATATTGGAGTGCACCAAGATATGGTAGCTCTTTTACCTACACACTCACGAAATGATTAAACCAACCTGGCTCTGATACCATATTAGAAAAAATAATGAAATGAAGAGCAAGGAAATTGTTTAATCTAGAGCTAGGTTTAAGAAGTGTTACCATGAATTACGCAAAACCAAGTGCATACACCAAAACAACAAAGCAAGGAGACAAGATTTTTGAAGGGGGGAAAGCATAAAAAAACCCCATGATAATATTATGAATGGGCAAAAAATGCCTAGGAAAGAGAGAGAGTGTGAGCTATGCTCTTACAATGATATTCAAGAAGAAGAGAAAAAAATGTCTAGTGTGTTGTTTTTAAGAGAGAAGGAGAGCCATCTCTTTAATAGAGAGGTGAGGAGGGAGTTACATTGTAACTCCCATTTCTATGTATGCCATATTTCATAAAGTGTGTGCCACTTGTGTTATTTCCTCTTAGGGAGGAATCTAAGGGATACCTTGGTTTATCCCAATTAAATAATACAACCAAGGGATAATAAAAAACATAAAATGAATTATCCTCACAAGAGGACAAAATAGGTGTAGGGATTCCATAGGAATCTCCTACTTACATAATGCAAGTAAAGATTAATTTCTAACAAAATCAAATTCAAACGAGTGCACCTTCAAAAAAACCCTTAAAATTTTTTCACAGAATGACATGTCTTCATATGATTGGTTCTTTGACAGACATCTCAACTACCCTTTTCATACAGCAATTAATATTCTATATTTTCATTGGATGCTAAATCTCTACGTTGTCATGTCAGCAACTATCGCCTTTTATGATTTTTCATATTCAGCGACCACGCGACTGTGCGGTATCTCCTTGTCGCTGATCAAATTTCTTAACGCTCAATTCTTCTGGAGATCTAGCGACTGTATGATTTCCTTTACTTGGCTTAACCACGATTAACTTCTGGCAATCACGTGACTGAATGAATCAAAGTCTCCAGATCAAATTCTTAACCCAAAGTTTATTCGGAGACCCTGTGACTGTGGGTTACCTTTATCTTTTAACTGTTATCGCTAAGTCTCTGAATGTTTATTTCTCTTTACAAGACCCCGCGACTAACCTTAGTCGCCCAATCGCTGATTAAAATTGCTACTTGATATTTCTTTCAGAGACTATGCAACATAGCTTTATCTTTTGATTTTAATTCAGAGACTATGCGACTAAAGCTAATCTCATTGTCGCAAGCACTTTTTACTCTTATGCAAATTTGATAGAGACTTAGCGACTACCATTGATCTTTTCACATTTTGCATCTGACGGATTTGCTTAGTCGCTGAGTATATTTTGAAAACCTTAAATCATTTGGAGACTACATGACAATATTAAAATACATAGCCTTAAATCCTTCATTCTCTTAATCACCAAATGATACTTTCCTTTTGGGAGACCACGTGACATACCTTTATTCTATTCATTGTGGACACGTGTCTCATTTTAACTGTTTGTCTCCAAATCACTGAAGAAAAATTGACTTAGCATTTTAAACCAGCAACTACCTGACCACCATATACTTTAATCACCTTGTGATTTGTCATGAAGTCTCGGCATCTTTTACTTAACTAAATTTTTACTTGGAGACTACGCGACATAAGTATTTTTAGCATGTCACTTAACTGTGTTTTGATTTGTAGACCCTGCGACTGAAGCAATCGCTAAGTCTCATAACATATAAGGAATATTTTGTTTCTTTCTGAGACATCCCGACAATAGTTAATCACCAAGTCTCATAACAAAATGGAATATGCTTCGAGGATAAAGCGACTAGGAAACCATTAAAAAAGGCACATGACTTAAGTTTCTCAAAAAGGTAATGCAAAAATAGAAACTCGATTAACATTTTAGGGTTTTTTTGCATTTTTACTTGGAAGATAGCTTAGGGTTTTGGGTTTTTTCACTATTCATATGGATTTTGACCTAAGAACCTAGAATTTTCACAGGGATACTTCAAAAATAAGACAAACCTTCTTATTTGGGATAGAAATTGGCATGAAGACAACAAAATTTTAGGGCAAACCAACAAAACCAGAAATACAACCAACAGTGGCTCTACCTGAGGATTGACTAAACACAGTTTATGGAAAAAAACCATAGAATCTCTGGTTGCAGACCTTACAAAAAATGAAGAGGACACCAACTAACCTAAAACAGAAGGGAAACTATTTACAGTATTTACATAAACGCAGGAAATTATTCATAGTATGATACATACTTACTTGTGCATCAACTTTGATTCTCGATTAAAAAAGGGCTTCAAGAATTTCCCATGCACAGGCAACTCAAAATCTTCTCCCTCCATGTTCTTCAATAAGTAAGAGTCTTTTCCAAAATTCTTTGAGACAATAAATGGTCCTAACCACAAAGACTCAAATTTCTTGTGTTTTCCTTTATCTTCTGCTCTTCCATTCCATTGGAGAACTAGATCACCAGATTGGAATTTTCTCTCAGTAGCCCTTTTATCAAAACGGTACTTCATCTTCTATTGCAACTTTATGTTTTCCTTTTGGCTATTTCTTCTTACTTCATCCAATTCTATCAACTGAATCATTCTATTCTGCATATTATCAGAAACATCTAAATGTTCTTCTTGTATAAATTGACATATTGGCAATAAATTGTTGATAGGAAATCTTACTTGTAGACCATACACCAGCTCAAATGGAGACTTACCAGTTGCTTTTGAAACTGTTACTCTGTCAGCCCAAAGTGCTAGTTTCAACTTAGTATGCCATGTTCTTTTATTCTTTTCCAGAGTCCTCTTTAGTATTTTCAATATACTCTTATTACTAGACTCAGCTTGTCCATTAGCCTATGGATGATATGGGGATGAATATGATATTGTAATCCCATATTTTTCACAAAAGATTGTCATTTCTTCTGATCTAAAACTCATGGCATTGTCCATTACTAATTTAGCAGGTACACAAAATCTGGTTATATTACTCTCTATGAGAAATTCAGTAACTACCCTGCTTGTTGCTTTCTTTGTAGGGATGGCTTCAATCCACTTAGAAAAATAATCTATGGCAACTAATATCCAACTGTGTCCCCCACTAGATTTCTCCTAAAATTCACCAATAAAATCAATTCCCCACATAGTAAAAGGAGCTTCAGTACTTACTGGGTTTACCAATAGAGCGCCTAAAAATTTCAGTTTACTAGAGAACCTTTAACAAGGCTCACATTTCCTGACATGTTCATAAGTATCCTTGAATAAATTAGGCCAATAATACCCAGCCCTTAAAATCTTGTGGGCAGTAGTCTTAGCATAAAAATGACCTCCACATTCTCCTGCATGCATTTCACATAAAACTCTCTCAGCTTGGTATTTATCAAGGCATAATAACAATACACCATTCTTATATTTCCAATACAAGTCACCCTGGATCAAAGTGTATCTTTGAGTTTGTAATCTCAGACTTCTTTTCTGATTCTCTGACAAATGATCACGACAAATAGCATTTTTGAGAAAGAAAACAATATCAGTATAGAATAGTTGCCTTTCTATGCTTGTAATAGTTTGATCATGTATTTATGTCTGATTTATCTGTACTAGATCCAAGTTTTCTTCTGTCATGAGCTTTGCCAAACCTTGTCCTCTTATCAATTTTGTAATATGGTTCTCAAGGTTAAATTCTTGAATTCTGGTGATCCATTTACACCTCTTACCAGTTACCTCTGACTGTGTAAGGATATCTTTCATTGTTGAATGAGGGACATAAGCCTGTATCTTAGCACAAACCAAGTATGGCCTGAAAGACTTCACAGCTTTTACCAAGGCATAAGCCTGCTTCTCCATTATTTTATAATTAAGCTCTGCAGCTTGTAAGGACTTACTATAAAAAGCTATTGGATGTTCAAATCCTTGTTCATCTTTTTGAAGCAAAATAGCAGCAATTGTATGAAAAGATGCAAATGAAAGCAAAGAGAAAGGCTTATTATAATCTACAGATTTCAAAACTGGAGCCTCTTGTACTGCTTTTTTTATTTTCTCAAATGCCTGTTGGGCTTCTTCATTCCAAACAAATTTAGCATCTTTCTTTAACAATTTTACAATGGGTTTAACAATCTCTACAAAATTTGCTATGAATCTTCTGACAAAGTTGATCTTTCCTAAGAAAGATTGTACCCCTTTTAATTTCTTTGGAGCAATCACCCTTTGAATTGCTTCCACTCTCTCAGGGTCTATTCTTACCCCTTCCCTAGACACTATATGTCCAAGCAACTTTCCCTCTTTTACTGCAAAATGACATTTTTTAGGATTCAATGAGACACCATATTCTAATGCTTTATTAAAAATCTTACCCAAGTGATCACAGTGATCCACATCTTCCTTGGAATATGCAGTCAAATCATCCTAATAAATGACCATGAATAAATCAATGAATTCTTTAAAAGCAAAATCCATGGCCTTTTGAAAAGTTGCCCCTGCATTTATTAATCCAAATGGCATTCTGATATACACATAGGTTCCCCATGGAGTGGTAAATGCAGTCTTGTATTGTTCTAATTCTTTAACTAGGACCTGGTTGTAACCTGAGAAACTATCCATCATAGACAGTAACTCACAACCAAACAGCTTGTGCAACATTGCTTCCATATTAGGTAAGGAATAATTATCTTTTAATGAAGCAATATTTAGATTTCTAAAATCCACACACAGTCTGATATCACCATTTTTCTTTCTGATTGGTACTAAATTTGATACCCAAGTTGAATGTCTGATTGGCTGGATTATCCCAACATCCTTTAATTTCATCAATTCTTGTTGCATTTTAGGAGCCAACAAGGGGTTAATAGGCCTATATTTTTGCCTAAATGGTTTCACATATGACTTTAATGGGATTTCATGTTGAAAAAGGTCCTCTCTATAGGATTTCAAGTCCTCATATGACCAAGCAAAGACATGTTTATATTTTCTCAACAATTTGATCAAATTTATTCTTATATGAGAGTCTAAACCCTTTCCAATATAAACTATTTGAGGACTATTTTCATATCCTAAATTTATTTCTTCCAAATCCTCAACCTTAACATTGCTTAACTTTGATGAATCATTTTGTTGACTACTAAACAATGCTTCAAGCTCAACCAAACCCCTAGGAATCTGATTAGAACTTAACTGGACAACCTCATTTCCCAAAATGTAATCTTTTACATCACTATTTTCTAGTAAAGTACTACAATCTATGCTCTGTTTCTCATAATGGTCTAGACATTGCATAAACCTTAGAATATCTTGATCATCCTGGAAAACCTACCAGTTGTATATGTTGTCCAGAACAACTGGTCTTATTTTGACTTCTAGTATTGACACCCCATGTAATGTTGAATCATCATTTTTCAAAGCAACATTTGCTAAGAAATTAGCCATTATATTCTTTGACCTTTCTAACCAACTTATATCAAAAGCATCAAACATTTCAATTTGATTCCAAATAGCATACTTGTACATTTTCAATCTATCATTCTTTACTGCATATTTGGATCTGACTTGAGCTACTACCAACTCAGAATCACCATAAACCTTTAAACATTTTATACCATGTTTGATAGCAATTTCAAGTCCTAAAAACAAAGCCTCATATTCTGCAGTATTATTTGTACATTGGAAGGCTAATAGAAATGAATACTTAAAAGTTGTACCTGATGGAGATACCAACAATACACCTACCCCTGATCCTTCTTTAGAGCAAGCCCCATCAAAGTACATTTTCCATAATCCATCTCCCTGCATAATCAACTCTTTGTTCAGAGGGTCAACCTCTTCATGCTGACAATAAATTTCTTTTTTTGCATCCTGAAATTCTCCATATCCATGTCAATGCAACAATTAATGTTAGTGTCTTCAAATCTTTCTATCATGTGTGGAGTTCTACTCTCCCTTAACACTTTAACATTTTCTCTAGCAATATTAAAAGTAGCATATGATAAATCACTTTGTATACTACCTCCCATTGAAGCACTCCACTTTCTTGACAGCAACGTGCCATAATGTGGTGGTATGTCAACCACTAGAACATTCATAGTCATTACTACATCAGGGAAGACTACTAACTTGTAAGGCATAGCCTCAATGGTACCAATCACAGGGACCTCTCTAGAGTCCATAGCTTGACATCTCCCATGAGCAGTATCAACTTGTAATCCCATTGACCTCATAATTTCCACTGGCATAATAGTATTGGATGCTCCTGAGTCAATCATACAATTTTTTAGCATCTTTCCATTAATTATCAATGAAAGAAAAAATGGGTCAACAACCTTTGGGGAAGAAGTTGTATTCAAGAAAATTTGAGGAATCTCAGATGTTAACACCTCAACTTCCTTCCCTTTGGTAATTGGTTTCTTGCCAACATTCTCTGGACTTTGAACCTTTATTGTGGGCACACTTTTTAACAATGACATTACCTTTTCCTTGTGTTCTTTAATTCTCATCATCTCCAGAAATGTTACCATAACTGTCATTTGGGACAAACATTGACCCATATCTACTTGAGTATATGTCACATCTGAAGACTTTGATTTATCAATAGTGACATTATTTTCCTCATCATGTTCATTCAGAGTTGATTCTTTTAATTTTTTGCTTTCCACCTTTTGAACAGGAGTACTTGTTTCTTGTCTTTTCAAATCTCCTTCTTGTATAACATTTGGTTCAAGGGCTTGTGTAATGATTTTGACCTTATGTTTATTTACATTTTCACCAGGTCCTTCCTTTTTTTGCACATACTTAGTGTCCATCTTATTTTCTTTTATAAAGACACCTGATGGCTGATTACCAGTACTACCCACTACTTTGTTTCTCAAATGGTAGTTGCTTCTAGCCTTGCTCACTAAATCTGCAGTAATCCTAGCTTTCTCTTCATCTGAAGCTTTTCTAATAAGTGGAACATCCTGATTTTCTTGAGAATAACATCTTATATGATCATCAGTTCCCTTAGTTTCACTATCAGATAAGATATGTTGATGATGATTTGTTGCCTTCTTTGTGAACTACAAGAATCGTGATTTTCATTTTCACTATCTAAATCTATATCATGACATGAATAAGTATTTGTCATACTATGATCACACTGTTCATCCTTATCATTTCCATGTTCTTCACTTTCTCTCAAGTCTAAGGAAACAATACAAAAATTAGGGTTATGAGGGGCTTCACAAGCTTCACACCAAGGATCATCATTGCAAAAATGGACAAATTTTTATGTAGAGGGTTTGGAATTATGTTGTTTGTCTTTTCTTTTCTAGGTAAAATAAAAGGCTTCCATCTTTGAACTGAGTTCCATAAGGATGGTTTTGCATTCTATTTTGAGGATTGTATGTAGTATTATAAGAAGGTCTATTGTTCTGAGGAGCCCTATATTCCTTATACTTTGGTTCCTTTAAATTCCTCCTACTAAACCTTGAGTCATCCCTCCTATTCAACTTATCAGATACTCTTCTGTTCATTTCAATATTCACTTCTATCTTATAAGCATCAGTAAGAGTTCTAGGGTTTTTATCTCTAAGAGCATATCCCATTTTTGAATCAAAGGCATTCAAATAAGTTGCTAAACATACCTCTTCATCCAGTCTTATCTTCTGAAATAGCTTGTACATAGCTCTTTGAAATCTTGTATTAAACTCTGTGACTTCTTCATTATAATTCTTTTTGATATTATTGAATTCATTCAACAAAAAGCCTTTATTTGTTTTGTCTCCATACTGATCCTTAAATAGTTCAATCAACTCATCCATAGAAAAAATAGATCCATTAGAAAGGCTCCTAAACCATTCTCTTGCATCCTCCACTAAAGACTGAACAAATAATTTCATTAACACATCCTCATGAGTGATATTTAAATCATCAACAAAATCAATGAACTTTCTTTAATGTGTTTCACAAGAAATAACATTGTTACCTGCAAACTTTGGGAGCTTTTCTCCTATATCACCCACATCTTTAGGGAAAGCATTAGGATATCCAGGAATACTAACAAAGTTAAATTGTTTATACCTTTCAATATGCAATGGTTTCCTTTGAAACTATCATTCTCTTTGAAAGTAGTGGTTTTTGCTTTAGAAGTAGTAATATTCTCTAGCCCAGCATGAGTATACTTTGAAGATTGAAAAAAATCTATTTTCTTGTTCATTTCAACTGTTGCAGCTTCCATTTGTGCCTTTTCTAACATTTTATCCATGGTTTCTTTTTCAATTCTCAATTTCTCCAAATCAATGTCCAACTTGGACATTTGGTCTGTTAAAGGCTTCTGAAACTTAGGTTCTTGATTTATGTATTCACTCATCTTTTGCTTACCTTTATCCTTTTGTGAACTAGAAGCCTTATGAGTGAATGGTATTTCTTGGTCCTTTTGAGACCTCTCTGTATCTTTCATATTTTGATGTCTTGAAGATCTTCTTTTATTCTTATCAACATCCTTATGATCATGTTTTTTCTTTCTCATTTCTCTCTCCCTTTTCATTTGTTGAACTAGGGCAAGTTGTTTCATGATGAACTTCTCCTCATTTGCTAGCACATCAGAGGGAGCATCTTCAAAATCTGAACTAGATGTACTTGTCTTTTCTCTTTCATTTTAAGTAGAAGTGACTATAGGTGTTTCTAATACCCTTTCTGCAGCTTCTTCAAACTCTAAAGTATTTTCATCATGAGAATGTTGATTGCTATTCATATCTCTCCTAACATTACCCTCTTTACCTCTTCGAGGGGTTTCATCCATGCTAACTTGGTTTCTCTTTTTCCTCCAAGACATTTCCATCCTTGATGATGATGGGATTCCACCATATAAAACCTTCTCAGGATCATTTCTCATCCTTGAACTAGTATTCATTCTGAGAGATATTTTTACTAACTTTGCACTAATCTAAGAGATTTATTTGGAGTCGCCACCCAATAACTTGGAATGAATGAATACTTATCAAAGGATGAATTTT
The DNA here is from genome assembly GCA_018584345.1 of Thuja plicata. Classification (NCBI taxonomy): domain Eukaryota; kingdom Viridiplantae; phylum Streptophyta; class Pinopsida; order Cupressales; family Cupressaceae; genus Thuja; species Thuja plicata. The sequence goes on from MU227276.1 coordinate 3,507,696, forward strand.
GACACTTACAACTGGTATGATTTGTAAAAATCTTAAACTTTAAAACATCAGAGATTTCTAACTACTTGGACTAGAGATATTCTAAAATTTCTTAACAAGACTTTATAATCTCTAATCCCCAGCGGAGTCACCAATTTGTTAGGGTTTTTTCTTACTGGGCCTCTAAAGATTCTTGAATACTTAAATAACTCTATGAATCCCAATACCTTTGATACTCTGACTCAAGCAAGAGAAAAACACTAATTGATGAGGTATTTTGATAACACTGGGGATACCTATTATCACCTCCTTTTTTGAGATCCACTGACTTGGGCAGGTCTTACCTATGACTGATTACTGACTTGACAGTATCTTTAGAGTGGATTTTACTTATGTGTTGAATGCTCTATTTTTATATGGAAATGTATATAACAATGAAAATAAGTATTTTATTCTGAGAAAAAGCTTGACAATCCAAATCAACATCTTAATGATAGCAGACAACAGCATAATAGGGAATTTCATCTTTCTTTCCTTTTACAATTCCTGTGAATCTAGGAGGAATAACCTATTTGATTTACTCTTTAAGAAATCAACAAACTTCAACTGTAATCACTATGAGTACAATTGATTTTACACAAATATTCTAAAAGTAATTGGTTTGAATAGTATTGAATATTTGGTTGATGATAGATTACCAAACCAATTCCTAGACCAGTGCCTATCCTTGGACTTATAGAATTAATAAATGAAAATCCATAGAAATATAAAAACATAATAATGTAAGTTTCCTTACAACCTACATGTAACTCAGATAAACTGCCTTACAAACTATCATGTCACCTCTACAATATTGTATCAAATCCTTAGATATTGTTATGCTCCCTGAAACTATTCACAAAACTTAGTTCTTTCCTTGAAATAAACTTGCAAGCAATTAGATAGCTACCTTGTAACCAATATTCTTAAAAATGCCTTACAGATCTAAACATAAAAGAGCATACACAACAAGTAAAGAGACAACAATAAGATAGAGTAAAGTTGCACTATATTTTTATTCATATGTTTCTGCTTCAATTCATAAAAAGCTCAAAAAGCTCAAAGACATAGACTGAAATTTAGAAAGTCTAGTTTTCAATATATTTCATCTCTCTAATTATTATAATTTTTGATCTATTTATAGGTCCTTAACCATCTTGGAATCCTTAACATTAGGATGCAACAAGCTTCGGATGGTTTAAGGAACCTAACCCTAAAAGTACAAAAAAGACAAAGAATGAGAATGTAGAAGCGGTGGAGAGACAAAAACAGGGGATGAGATCTGATATTCTTTGCCTTCATCTAGAATCTGGCACCTTTGTCTGACAGTGTTTAGGATAGCATCTGATATTCATATTGAGATCAAGTCACCACCATTAAAGGATAACTTACACTTGTCTTTAGTAATAACTAACCTCCTTGTGCTCAATGGTCAGGCGCCAAGTGTTCCTCTTTATTCTTCATCCAGGATCTCCTCCTCTACTACCACATGCTTCTTTTTCTTTGGCTTGTTCATCAAGTCCCATGCTGTCACTTCATCCTTTGTAGGCGATTTAAAACTCTGTGTGCTCTGTAGTTGTACCTTTTGTCTTTCCCATCTGACATCAGTGATGCTTTTAACATCCACTAAAAACTTGTTCATGTTAGTTTTTTCCTTAAAGGCCTCATCCAAAATTTTATTAAAACCATCCAAGTATAAATAAGATCCTAAAATAAATACCTCATTACTTGGAATTCTACTGTCAAATTCATTTCTCCAGGCCTCCAAGGCCTTGACTTGATCATCTTCTCCTTTCAATGGAGGAACAAATCTATTAAACTCCAGAGAAAATAGGCTTATCTTAGCCACTATCTAATTTAGCTTACCCTTAAAGAAGGATAAGGCTACATTTACCTTTTTAATCTCATCCTCTACCTCTGTCACAATCTCAGGTAAATCTAATCTATGCAGCTGCAAAGAGGCAAGCTTTTCAAATAATTGGACCCTAGGGGACCAAGTAACAAAATAAGGGTTTAAAATGGTAATATACCCTGTCACTTCTGTATGCAATGTGGGTAATTTATTGTAAGAATTTAGGATGATATCTGTTTTATCTTTAAGTATATCTATCCTATGCTAAAGAATGCATCTTAATGCATTTAGGGCTACCTCATTATTCTTTTTTCCCATATCCTCTATCTCAACCACTTCCTTTGATTCTGCTTTCTCCTCTATCTGTAAAGGTTGTATTGAAGGCACATAAACCACTTCAGGTTTCTCTTGTATTTGCTTTGTCATCTCAGCAATGACCAGGTCATGTTGATGTATTTTTATGTGGCATAATTCCCTATCCTTTTCTAGGGCACTAGCTTCCTCAATCAAAATTTCACACTTCTCAGACAATTATTTTGTCTTATCTTCATTCAAGTGTGCCCAATAGGTCATGATCTGAGAAATCTCAAGATCTCCAGTGTTTTGTATAGTCCAGACCATTTGATTCCCCACCATGCTCTCCTAAATATTTACCAATTGAGGCTTTTGGTCTCTTGGACACAAGTTCCACATGGCAAAGGCTTGTGACTTTGGACTATATCCAAATCCTTTAATCATATCACCCATCTGGATCTCACTTGCCAACTTGAGATCTGGCTGCTTTCTAATTTGGTCAATAATGAATGTTGAGGCTAAATCCTAGCCCTCAGCAAGCAAAATCCCATTGTTTAAAACCATTTTTCTTTCCTAATCAAGAGAGACATCCTCATTGTCAGGGTCATAGGCTTGTAGAGCTAGCAAAGCCTCATTTGTAATTGTCTCTTCACCATCTGTCTTCAACTGCTCTCTAATTTTCTCCTTCTTGTGCCACCTCAAGATGTCTTTAAACTCATTAGTTTTGACAAAATTGTCATCACTTAGAAATTGTTGCTGATGCAGTAACCTTTCATCAATGCATGCCTTAAGAGGAAATTCTATGTTATCCTCTTCATCAAGTTGTTGCCTCTTTCCTTGTCTGATGACTTTCCTCAAATTATGATCATATAATCTGTGACCAGGAATAAGAGCACTTGTTCTATCTCCTTTCTTCTCTTTTCTAACAAAGGAGGTATGACCAGGGTCAACCTTTTGCCTTTTAGTGGTAGGATCTTCTACATCATCTGGCTGGGATACCTTAGTCAGGTCTATGATATGGCCTTGTTCTCCTTGTACCTGTGCTACCTCCACAACATTCTGTTGGGGTTGGTCAATCTAAGGTGGATGGGCATAATCTCCATCACTATCACTCTCATATTCAGACTCTGAATACTTAGACTCTTTTCCTCCTTTCTTTGTATCTAGAACTTTGTCCAACTGCTCACATATTGTATAAAAATTATCAATCATAGCTTTGATTTTGTCAAAATATGGTAGTTTAGGGTAAAAACCTCTAAATGACAATCCATTTCTCCTTATATGCTTCTCTAGATTTAATAATTCCTAAATTCTTTCTCTTCTTGTCCTGACCTCGTCCCCATCAAGGATATTCCTTGTGGCATCCTCCTCCACACAAAAACCATGAACATTTGTATTTGGTATGGTAGGAGTCAGGAGCTTCCTAGCTCCTGCAATGAATCCTTCTGGGTCAATATATTTGTATAATGTTGCTCCCATCTTGCAGCTTTCTAACCAAGTACTCACTAAATCAATGGCACCCTTGCCAATAGTAAAGTGAAATATTTTAAATTGTCTAGGGGTTACTGTCCCCTTCCTATGTGGTGAAAAATGTTCATTGTTTGTCAACAACAGTTGCCAGATGAACTCCATAGCAGCAACTCTGGATGGAACATGATAGGGTAGGACATGAGGTGGATGTGTGCATCCATATACCCTAATCATGGTAAAATTTTCTTCTAAAAAGAAGTCTCCCTAGTTGTGATCACCCTCCCATTTGTCCACATACTCACAAGGTCTCAACAACAGCAACACCTTTACTGGGAGTCTGCTTTTTCTAATACCCATGCTCTGCACTAATGGATATACAATCCAGTTCTCAAATCCACAAAAATCACAGTCTTTGGATGTATAATTCCATATTTTAATCCAAAACTAAATAGGATTAGGCCGGTCCTGAAAAATCCTCTGAGGATTCAAGTTGTTCACATTCATGATTCCATAGTTGAAATGCAAAAAAAAATGCATCAGGATAGAATAATGAAAGAACCTAGGTTCCTTTTCTTTGGGATTCTTCTCCTTCTTCTGCATAGCTACAAATCCCTCATGCATTTTTTCAATGATATACTGTATATAATCATAACTAGTACTAGAATGCACATCTTGCAAATCTAGTACCATCATCGAAATTCCAGAGTTTATTTTCTCTGCTCCTCCATCTATCCCTAACACTCTACATAAAGCATAGGCAATGTACTTGATATAGAAATGCAAGTCTTTAAAATAGTAGTGTGCAGTTCTAGGTATAGGGGAAATATGATTCCTAACCTCCTTAAGAATATGCTTCTACAATTGGTTTCTAGTGACACCAGGTTGTAACCTATACCTCTCCTCTTGCTTAGTAATATTTATCCTTGTGGACATGGTATTGTATAAGCCAAAGGCTTGCACGAATGAATTCCTATTCAAAATCAATAGGGAAGTACCATCATTTTTCTTAATTGTCCTAGACAGAGAATCATAATGGTTGGCAAGACCTAGAAACAAGTCTACATCTACATAGACATCAGGGACAATTAACCTAGTAAGACCACTAGTCCAAGGGTTTGACACTGGGATGGCCTTATCAGAATTATTATAAAAATAATTGTATAGAGAAAAACCTGTGGACCCTGGAGTGTGAGCATCTCTGATTTCACAGTAGTCATCTGCCAATAAGTTTGCATTTGCCCTCTTGTTCTGTGTTGATCCTGGCAACAACTTCAAAAATTCATCAGAGAAATTTCTCTTCCCTTTAGCATCATTATCTACTTCATCACTCCTTCTGCTAGTAGAAGCCACACTAATAGCCTTACTCATCTTGCTCTATTTTAACTTTCTCTTTTACCAATATTGAAAAAAATCACCTCTCATAACTCACTGCTCTTGTCTGTGTACTGCTAATAATTCAAGAATCTTGACAACCAGAGAATTACCTTGTAATTGATCAATTTCTACCTTCTGAACACAAAATACCTAGCAATTCTTCGCTCTACAATTCTGGAAGTATGAAAAATGAAAATGAACCTGTGATCATCTCTATATGGTAACTTTTCCAAGTACCTAGCTCATCATTAAAGAGACAATCAATTTTGCTTTCAAATTAACATGCTATGGAATTAATTGAAATCCTAGCCATAGCTCATGAATGTGACAGGAAATCAAATTCAAATGAGTGCATCTTCAGAAAAAAACCCTTAAAAATTTTGAACAGAATGACATGTCTTCATATGATTGGTTCTTCGACAGACATCTCAGCTACCTTTTTCATACAGCAATTAATCTTTTGGATTTTCATTGGATGCTGAATCTCTACATTGTCATGTCAGAAACTGTCACCTTTTATGATTTTTCATATTCAGTGACCACGCGACTATGCAGTATCTCCTTATCGCTAATCAAATTTCTTAACCCTCAATTCTTCTAGAGATCTAGCGACTGTGTGATTTCCTTTACTTGGCTTAACCACGGTTAACTTCTGGCAATCACGTGACTGAATGAATCAAAGTCACCAGATCAAATGCTTAACCCAAAGTTTATTTGGAGACCCCACGACTGTGGGTTACCTTTATCTTTTAACTATTATCGCTAAGTCTTTGAATGTTTATTTCTCTTTACGAGACCCCGTGACTAACCTTACTCACCCAATCGCTGATTAAAACTGCTACTTGATATTTCTTTCGGAGACTATGCGACATAGATTTATCCTTTGATTTTAATTCAGAGACTATGTGAATAAAGATAATCTCATTGTCGCAAGCACTTTTTACTCTTATGCAAATTTGATAGAGACTTAGCGACTACCGTTGATCTTTTCACATTTTGCATCTGACGGCTCCGCTAAGTTGCTGAGTATATTTTGAAAACCTTAAATCATTTGGAGACTACGTGACAATATTAAAATACATAGCCTTAAATCCTTCAGTCTCTTAATCACCAAATGATACTTTCCTTTTGGGAGACCACGTGACATACCTTTATTCTATTCATTGTGGACACGTGTCTCATTTTAACTGTTTGTCTCCAAATCGATGAAGAAAAACTGACTTAGCATTTTAAACCAATGACTACCCAACCACCATATACTTTAATCACCTTTTGATTTGTTGCAAAGTCTTAGCATCTTTTACTTAACTGACTTTTTACTTGGAGACTACGCGACATAATTATTTTTAGCATGTCACTTAACTGTGTTCCGATTTGGAGACCCCGCGACTGAAGCAATCGCTAAGTCTCATAACATATAAGGAACATTTTGTTTCTTTCTGAGACATCTCGACAACAGTTAATCACCAAGTCTCATAACAAAATGGAATATACTTCTAGGATCAAGTGACTAGGCGACCATTGAAAAAGGCACATGACTTAAGTTTCTCAAAAAGTTAATGCAAAAATAGAAACTCAATTAACATTTTAGGGTTTTTTTGCATTTTTACTTGGAAGATAGATTAGGGTTTTGGGTTTTTGCACTATTCATATAGATTTTGACCTAAGAACCCAAAATTTTCACAGGGATACTTCAAAAATAAGACAAACCTTCTTATTTGGGATAGAAATTGGCATGAAGACAACAAAATTTTAGGGCAAACCAACAAAACCAAGAATACAACCAACAATTCCAAAAATAAAAAATCTAGGAAATGTCGATGTCAGGAAACAGCAGATGGTTAGAAAACCGAGATAATAAATAGCAAATAAAGGTCTCTGGTGTCAAATTTTATGCGATGATTCTAACAGTCCCGCGTGAAGAAGTACAGATAATCACACGAAGAACCAGAAAGTTTGCGCAAGACGCTGTGAAATTTCGTGTGAAATCTCTGACAGAGACGTATAGACAAAGCGCAAAATTGAAAAGAAGTGCAATAAAATGAGGCCAAAACTTATTATTCCGGCCCCACGGTGGGCGCTATAAATGTATATGTTAAATGTGGCCTTGTTATTCAACCATACACTTCAACATAGTCCTTGTTCATTAGCCACATACATAAGTGAATATGAGTTATTCATCATGCATGCCTGTATGATTCGACCTGTTGCCTTCTATCCAGATGGGGTTTTGAATGGCTCTAAGAATGAGAGTCTCACAACCTAGACCAATCCAAGAACGAAGGATTTTTCTCCATGAATGCAATGTAATGTAATGCAAGATTAATCTAAGAACATGAAAGATGCAAGATTAATCTAAATGAAATTAAACTAAGACATGATAAGAAATATGAGATTAATCTAAGAAAATGAAGCTATTCTATTGCAAATGAGCTTAATTAAAATGAGATGATGAATTCTAAAATGCAGCAACAATTCTTTATTCTAACAATGCATATTTTCCAGGGGGTTTGAATGAGGAATGGGAGTTCTTTTATAGACTGAGAGTCTGCTCAGAATAGAAAGTTTCCTTTTTGAAATAAAACAAATAGAAAAGCTAGTTCAAATTAGCAAGCTTTCTTTAAAAGAAAATAATAAACTATTTTCTCTTTGTTTTTAGCTATTTTCTTTTTTATTTTAACTGTTTTCTTTCTCTTTAAAGCACAGTTAATTCAAAGTTTCCATTTCTGAACTGAAGAGAAGTTTTTTGAGAGAATATTTAATTAAATAAGTAGAATATGACCTCATAAATGTGTTTTTCTCAATTATTGAAATGAGGATATTTATTTAATAATTAAATATTATTTAATTCATTTTCATGTGTTTTAGCTAAAAGGGGTGAATTTAATTTAATTAAAGTGCTAGGAATTTATAATTAAGTTAATTCAATCATAGGGTTTGTTTAGCCAATAGATATTTAAGAATTAAATATAATGTATGATTAATGCAAATTTAGGATTTTCTGCATTTGACACTTAGGTCGAGTAGAGTCAGTCAAAACTCAAAATTGCCTAGTACGATAGGACTTTGGTGATTCAGAAGAATAAAAAATGCAACAAAATCGGGGTGTTACAAGCTCGACCATAGCAACAACCATACCAGAGAAAGCAACTAATAGAGGAAAAAACACAAAGAACATACATGTCCCTTCATTGTGCAAACCCTACACAAGACAACAACAAAACCATTCCAGCACGAAACCCACAACTGCTCCAACACAACACAACAACACAACCATTCCATCCAGGAAACCCACATTCATTCCAACTCAACAAAACAACACAATTGTTCCATGCAGGAAACCCACAACCGTTCAAACACAACACAATAGTAGAGGTAACCCACAACCTGTTGTTCATCGCCCGCATAAATGCTTTCCAAAGGTTGGGGAAAATGATGTGAATGTTTAAAATTTGTTTGCACATGGACCCAAATGTTAAATTTGTTTGCACACGGTTCTGAAATGGTTTCAAAATGGGGATTGAAAAAATGGGAATTTGGCCCTCAAATTCCAATTCCACATTTTCAAGTGGAAGATGTATATGCTGATTTTGGGTCAAAATGAGCATACACATCTCCCTCTTCCAATTTAGTTTTGCACTACCAAACTGAGGATTTGACAAATTCAGAATTAGTTTATGCCAATTCCAGGTCAATTCCCACAACCAAAAGGGGCCTTAGTGTGCCCCATGAATATTCAACATTAGTAAAAGGAGAATAACAAACCCTCAAATATTTTTCACATGTTTATCTTCCCCCATGTATCTGCAGCCATTTTTATCCTTTGAAGACATATTTTTGCCAATAGTATGAAAGGAAAAACAATTTTGAAACTGTCGGTAACACCAACACCGAAAGACAGGTTTAGTGGAACCTGACAAACAAGTTCACAAGGGAACCCGACGACACAATTTACTAGTGCAACCCAAAAATGTTACAAGAGGAACCTGACAGAGTAACCCGACAAGAGGAAATCGATAGAGGAACCCGACAAGTAGATTACAGTGTAACCCGACATAACAGATACCTGAGGAACCCGACAGACTAAAGAGCAACCCGAGCATCAGTCTACCGAGAGACAATTAGAATTCTAAGAAATGTGGATCTGACTCCACATAAGATAAAACACTTGTGTTTTATATTTAGCTTTTTGATTAGCTTTAAATCCATTTCTTAAGGGACAAGCAATGTAATTGTAATTGTTTTAATCAGTCTAACTGATTAAAAACATGCAAACTAGGAGATCAAGGTCAAGTTGTGAACCTTTGATCGTAGAGTTATCATTGTAATACGTGAAACTCATTTAGGTCAAACTCATTGTATAAATAGATATGTAATCAATTAGAACACATGTGTTTGATGATGATTGTAGCCGAGAAGCACATATATGGATCAGACTGATAGTTTTATGCATAAGAACAATAAAATATGAAACATGTTATCAAGAACCAGATTCAAGGCTACCGAGAAGAACAGAGGTATTGATTAATCACTATAGGTGATAAATATACTTGTAATCTTTATTGGATCTGTAATCACCAATTCTAGATTGCATATACTCAGGTCAATAAATATTTTTGACTACATTCTAACAAGTGTAGAAAATAGAAGAAATCCTTGAGAAAGGTGGATTTAACAATCCTTTGTAAATCTCTTAACCAAGTGCACACTAAATAGTGTTGCTAAAGCTCTTAATAGAGTAGACCTTAACCAGTCTCTACACGATACTCCTAACAGGGTAGATCATTAGAAGTGATCAAAATTGTAAGCCTTAACCGACCCCTTCCATTTTGCAGATAGTGAAGCTTTGTGGGTTTCATCCCCCAGTACAGTTTTTACCTTCTAACAGGGGTTTTCTGTGTTACCAAATCATGTGTCATGTGTCAATACAATTCATGAATATTTCTATGAATTTTTACATGCTAATTAAGTTTATGATTTGATATAACATACACAAAGATAGAATAGCTTATATGCTTGGTAATACAATTGATTACTAAAAGGATTAAGGTTAAGTGATAAAAATTTTAAGGGTACTTATTTACACCCCCCCCCCCCACCTCTCNTTATTTACCCCCCCCCCCCCCACCTCTCAATACACACCATTCCATTATTTCCAACAATTGGCATCAAAGCTAGATCTCTAATTTGGAAAAGTTTAAAGACTTAAGAGAAAAGATCATACAATGGAAAGGTACAAGCTAGACAAGAGCATTGAGGATCAGAAGTTAGAGATACAGATCTTCTATAAACAAACTATCATGAGGAAGAGATACTTGATTTATTTGAGTCTTCAAGATCTACATCTTGCAACACATCAGACACATAGGAAGTAATCACTACAAGCCTAAATAAAATCAATCAACATGTGGCTGGACAAGTGAAATCACTGCAAATCGGTCAAGAGACAAAGATGGTAAGAATGATTAAGGTTATGAATAATGCTAGACAAGCCAAGCGAGAAAGAACACTAGAAATTGATGATAGAAGGAAGATCACTGAAAAGCTACAAGAGAAAGAGTCAAAAATACAAAGACTTACTAAACATCATCATGAGATCACCAATCAGATTATTCTTATGAGTCAGGAGGCAAACTGAATGAACATAGAACTAAATGGAAATTAGAAGCCATTGGTGAGCTAAGAGAAGAAAATGAAAGACTGAAGCATGAAGTTAGAATTCAGCAACAACACAATGACATGATCAAGAGAGATGAAGAAAGCACCAAAAGGATGGATGATTTTCTGGATGGACAAAGAAGAGTCAACAATAATACCAGACTAGAGTATACCGATAATGGAGAATCATCGTACCAAGATGATCCAAAGAATGTCTACACAAATCTAAGACCAAGAAGGCAGTCATGCAATCACTGTGGAAAACTAGGCCACACATCAAATGTTTGCAGTAGTAAAATAAAAGATATTCCTAAATCCACACCTTCATTCATCGGAAATTAAATCGATTAGATTTCCAGAATCCATTGAATTTGAGCTTTGATTTCTGGGTTTTTGATTGTGTGTATTTTTAAGCATCAACGTTTTGGATCGTGATCCGAAACGTTGATGCTTAAAAATACACACAATCAAAAACCCAGAAATCAAAGCTCATAGGAAATTGTTATAAATGTAACAAGAAAGGACATAAAGCATATGAATGTAAATCTAAGGTGAAACAACCAAATAAGGAAACCTACATGGAAAAATACTATCCTACTTTCACAATGCATGTGCACACATCTCTTGAATGCAGGAAGAAGAAAAGGCAAGCATGCAAGCCTAAAGAAGATGAAACTGTGTATCAACCAAAAAGAGTCAGTAACTCATATGTTTAGGATTATAATACATGGAAAAACTGCACAACATGTGGCAGATATGGACACATAGCAGCAAATTGCATGAGAAAAATGGATGAGAAATTCTAGGAGCTGCACTAACCCCGGAATGGCATGCTTGCATTGTCATAAAATTGGTCATCTAAGCAAGGACTACAGAGACCGAGTGACAGAGACAAGCACCTTTGCCAATGGAAACACCATTGAAGACATCAGGAAGATGAGAAACAAAATGTGGAGGAAAGCTACAAATGTTGATGATGTTGGACCAAGCAATGCAATTGGTGACACCTTATCCAATGGATCTAGTGACATCACCACCCCCACCTAATATGAACAAGTAAGTATGGAACTTCACTATACCAAGTTATACTCTACATCAGTTCCATTATAAAGAGTTAAAATGCCAAACTAGCATGATTAAAGATGCACTATGGTATTACTTGTTATGATCTTGTGAATTCAATCTTGTCGGTTAATGCATACCAAAAAGCATCGGTGTACTTACAAATCTAAGTTGTCAAATGCTTACTGAGAATCATCGGTTAACATACAAAATCTAAGTTTCTCATGTAAACCAAACATCGTCGGTAATCAAAAGACAATGTTATCTTTGCCATATACCGAGATCCGTCGGTGAACATGTGAAAAGATAAATGAGTTGACACATGCCCTGAGCATCGTGTTTTCACCAAAAATAAAGTTGGCATGTCACCCGAGTAACTCTGTCTTTGACACCCGAAAAGTGGGTAGGGCATTAATTGCGCCACTTAGGGCACCATCTATAAAAGGAAGATGGAGACTTTATTTCATTCACCAGCAATTTAGAGTGAAGAAGCAGAGCACAGAGTGACCAAATTGCAAAAGCGTTTAACCAGCAGATTCACAGCATTCAAACGAAATCACAACAACTTTCAGAAGGTTAAGTAAGTAAGCATCATTAAGGTCACTATTTATTTTATGGGAAAAGCCCTAATTTCTTAGAAATGATGGCAACCACTTCACGAGTTTCCAAGATCAAGAATGCCAAAGAAAATAAGGTTAATCTGATCAAGAACTCCACTTATGAACAACCTAAGTACAAAATTTGTCCAGAGGTTGCATCCCGAACTGACAACGCTGGAGCTTTTTTAGGCATTCCACCTAGGGTTTTACTAATTGAATATGTTCGTTCCTACATACATTTCAAGATCACTAAGATAGGAGATCTTGAGGTTGGTCAAGCTTAATAGAAGCTTTGTATAGTCAGAACCATCAAGGAGGAACACAAACACATTAAGGTCAAAGGGCTAACACGTGCCCTAATGTTCCTGAGGGAGTTCAATACTGAATGGATTCAGATAGTGTTGAGCAGAGTGCATGACCAAAAAATGTGGTTGGATGAGACAAAATAGATCACCAGAGATGTGATACATGCTGTGACCGGTTAACCTATAACCGACAAGGCCAAGACACTCAAACATCCTTCTCGTCCTAAGATTGAGAAGATGATAGGTGTAGTATGGGATAACAAAGGATTGAAGGTTAACACCATCACCGATCTAGAACTAAAGTTCAATGCATGTGTAATAGGATACAAGATATACCAATCCAACAGGTTAAACAACATAGCATGTGGAGAAGTTGACACTGCCCACAAAATTGTAAAGAAGAGATTACAGTTAGATCTATTTAAGCTTCTACTGAATCAATTAGATGAAAACATGGGGACAATCAAGTCTACAAGATCCAATTCATGTAAGTTCAAATCACTTTTCATGTGTACATTTTTCTATTTTCAAAACTTCTTTCCATCTATAGGTAATGTCAACTGGGATACTACCCGACCAGTGACCATTCAAATCGGTGAATTCATCAAGTCATTAGGTGACAACTGTACATCAGTTATGAATGAATACTTCACTGGATTCAAGGAAAGAATGCATAAAATAATGAGGATACCAAAACAACTAGTAGAAAATAATAAGACTGATATTTGGTTTATGGTGGACGCCGATAACACTTTTATCAAACCAGTTGTACCGAGGACAGCATGGTTAGCACCACTTGACTATGAGGTCAACATAGATCAAACCACCGATGATATTGAAGAATTGATAAATGAACCATTGGAAAATTCACAACCTAGGTTTGGAACCTATGAGGAATCCAAGGAAATAATTAAAACATGCTTAGTTGTGAAGAAAATTGATAGAAAGAAAGAGAAAATGGTCAAGATACTGAAGAAAAAGTTGTCGATAAATGATGAAGAGTAAGGACAAAAGGATGACATCGAGGGACACTCACCCGTTGGTGAAGAAGAAAAATTGAGTGACTCCAAATCTACAGAGTCCGATGCACCACCACCACCACTAGAAAATAAATCAAGGACTACGACTGCATCACAGATAAGGAGTCAAACTGCCAAAGCAGACTCACCACCGGTCAAGAAAGGGCAGGTGAGGAATGTTGGAAATGAGTTGAGTAACTGAGAGGGGAGGGGTGAATTAGTTACCACAAAAACAAATCCAAGTCCCTTAGATGTCTTAAACAAATTTGTCATTATTGCTTGATTAACATAGATATTCTACTGTCACTCGGTTAACATAGCAAATCTTAAGATATTAACTGTGATTATCCTTTAGTAATTAATTGCAAAAAATAAATCATAAAGAAAATAAAATGTACACAGATAACACCAAGATTTAACTTGGAAACCCAATATGGGAAAACCACCAATTGCAACTAGTCACTGTTTTTTACTCTTCTGAAGTGAGCATTGTTACGAGCCAACCCTGTTAAAGGTTAAAATAACACACTGTTAAGTGTGACCCTGTTAGAGGATTTAATCACCCTGTAAGGAGTGGCCTTGTTAGAGGTCTTCTAACATTTCAATGTAGAATTTTCACCTTGTGAGAGGATTTACAAAATACTGTTAAGTCTACTTTGTTAAGAGATTTTGATCACTGCTACAATTGTTAGAAAGTAACAATGGATTGACCTGTTTTGATAAGCAATTGTCTTTGCTGATTTAGATTGTTGTTCTGGAGTTGATTACTTGATCCTCACTGATCAGATATTATGTTGCAGCTCTTTGTATTTTGTCCTCAATCAGAATCCCATCTGATTTTTCCTTCACTCTTCATGTCATAAACACATATCTTTCTTTCTTCACACACCACATTCAATCCAAAATTGACCTTATATATATATATGGTAAGCCTTGTCAAATCGGCCTTAATATCCTTCCAAATAATAAAACTCATGTTTATCAGCTGCCTATAACCAATTGTCCATAAAATATAAACTATTGTTAGTTGGCTGACACTAACTGTTTAACTCGATCAATACTGAAATCCTTCAACGCCCGACCAACACTGTAATGCCCGAGTGAACTCGGTTAGAGATGAAAATCACTTTGGTCCTCTTCAATGCCTGAGAGTGCTTGGCATGAACTGACTATTCTCAGATAGGATTAGACATTTGTGTAAACATCACTATACTTGTGTAAACATTAATGATAATACACAATTGAATAATTGTCATCAACAAGGACTTACAAAAGGAAGCCTCAAATAGGACAAACATCAGAACCTAAGAGGATAAAAAGATTCATCAAAACTAAGGAATATATAGAAGATACTGAACAGGAAGAACAACCTATAAAGAGTAAACTTCCTAAAATAATTGATGAAATTGCTGCATCAATCACTAAAACAGATGGCATATCAGATCCTAAGGTTAGACAATGGTTAACTCTAAATCCCAAGGATCAGAATAAGATTGAAGATGCCATCATTAAGGTAGTGATTGGATACAAATATGTGCCTATCCAATTTGACAAAATGATGCCAAAAGAACTTCTTGACAAAATTTCAGCAAGGTGGACATATGCACTAAAGGAAGAAAAATAGATAAGGGAAAGATCCCTAGTTTTAATTATGCCACCGGATTCCAAGATGGAAGAAATTGATGAAATGATGAACAAACATTCATAGAAGTTCTTAACAAAGATAAGAGCCTACAAAGTACTGGAGGAAAAATTCATTGAGCTTGACAAATAAAGTGATGATATCTAGAATAAAATCATCGATCCATCTAAGGAGGATTCAAGCCCCGAGCCACAACTAGCTCTTACTGAGGAGCCTCACAATCAAGAAGATCGGGCTAAACTAAGCCCATAACACATTCTTATAAATGATGGTGAGGATGTTAATGAAGAAACATTGAAAGTAGAAGCTAACAAGGATATGGATACTCTAGATGAAACATTCACTGATAATACTATCATTGATATCACAGAAGATGATCCTGCAGATGAAGTAAAGAAAGATGAATATGTCATTGTTGCCCCAAACCAAACTAAGGAAAAGGACACAACAACAGATGTTGCTGAAGTAGATATACTGGGACAAATACCACTATTGATACAGGCTATCAATAGTATCTCAGAAAAGTATAAATCACCCGACAAGGATGCAAGGATACCCGAAGATAAGCGTGCAGAGGAATAGAAAAACACATTTGATGAGCAGAATAAAGATGGAGAGAAAAAAGAAATAGGAGGAAAAAAAAAAGACAAAGGTGAAGAAGAGAAACCAGGTGATACCACTCCTAAGGATACTAAATGAGATGCTACAAATAATAGGTAAGGTTGATGTGGAGATGTCCACTCCCAACCAATAGGCAAACACCGAGCAACAAGATACAGGTACACATGCTCCAAATCCTTCACCAAGCACATCAAATCAAGCAAAGGAACTTGCTATGGTACTGCATATAGGTCCCTCCACAACTCTATCCAAGAAGAAGAAGAAAAATAATAAGAATATAGTTACACTGTAAGAGATTATTGAGATACTAGCATGTGATTCAAGGACATTGGATCCAGAGGCACTAACAAACTATGCAGAACTATGTAGAAGAAAAGCTATCGAAGATAAACTTAAGAAGGAGAAAAAGGACACTCGGGTACTTGAGACAACAAGAGATATTCTTCAACAGATAGTACCTGATACAGACATTGATCAAAATTCATCTGTTATTGATCAATTAGTCATTCTTACCGACGTAATCCTATCATAGAATGTGGATGGAGAAAAGGCAATAGAAGAATGATCATAGCAAAATTACCAGTACAAATTGACCGACAAAATCAGCCAAGAAGTGGTCAAGAACAAGGTAAAGTTGTCTAAACAAGTAAATGAATTAGTACCAATCATTTCAGAAGCAATCACCTTAGTTCAAAAGTTAAGCACATTAGAGAAATTCACTAAGGAGAATAGTGAAAAGATTGCGAAAATAGATGTTGATCTTACTTCCAGTGCTCAAAGTCTCTCAATAACTGACAATGCAATACCGTTGCATTATGCAAAGGTAATGGAAGCAAAGAAGTTGAGACTTCATAGTCAAGAGGCAGAATCAAAGTTCAGAGAGAGGTAACCGAGCTACAGGCTCTACTGCTACCCAATCTTACACTACTGCAACAACATATGACAATGACAACACAATTAATTGCCACCCCATAGATGTTTGTCACCGACAACATCTATGGTATGCATGCAAGGATCACATTGGAGCACATGACTCTAGAACACCTTCAAGAGAAATGAGAGAAGATGATGGAAGACATGAACAACTCCCATTCCCACATTTTTGACAAGTTGTAAGTAATTACACCTTTGCCCTTACTATCAAAAAAGGGGGAAATTGATATGAATAAAGGAGAAAAATGATAAGGGGAAAATGATATGACAAAAGGGGAAGATAAGGTGAAAAGAGAGAATAGTATAAAGGCAAGTGTACACACATACATATATACTATACCGACATATACATAGGGGGAGTCATAATGACAAGGTGAACATATGGTGTACACTACTAAATATTTTAGTATTTGCACATATCAGTTTTTGATACTAATGTCAAAGGGGGAGATTGAAGACATATTTTTTCCATTAATATGAAAGGAAAACTAGTTTTGAAACCATCGGTAACACCAACACCGAAAGACAGGTTTAGTGAAACCCAATAGACAAGTTCACAAGGGAACCCGATGACACAACTTACTAGAGCAACCCAAAAATGTTACAAGAGGAACCCGACAAAGGAGCCTGACAAGCAGATTACAGTGTACCCTGACAAAACATATACCAAAGGAAGCTGACATAGGAACCCGACAAGAAGATTATAGTGTAACCTGACAGAACAGATACCAGAGGAACCTGATTGACTAAAGAGCAACCCGAGCACCAGTCTACCGAGAGACAGTTAGAATTTTGAGAAATATGGATCTGACTTCCATGTCAGATAAAACCCTTGTGTTTTATATTTAGATTTTTTATTAGCTTTAAATCCATTTCTTGATGGACAAGAAATGCAATTGTAATTATTTTAATCAGTCTAACTGATTAAAAACATGCAAACTAGGAGATCAAGGTGAAGTTGTAAACCTTCGATCGTAGAGTTATCATTGTAATACGTGAAACTCATTTAGGTCAAACTCATTGTATAAATAGATATGTAATCAATTAGAACACATGTGTGTGATGATGATTGTAGCTGAGAAGCACATTTATGGATCAAACTGATACTTTTATGCAGAAGAACATCAAAAGATGAAACAAGTTATCAAGAACCAAATTCAAGGCTACCGAGCATAATAGAGGTATTGATCAATCACTATAGCTGATAAATATACTTGTAATCTTTATTGGATTTGTAATCAACAATTCTAGATTGCATATACTCAGGTCAATGAATATTTTTTACTACATTCTAACAAGTGTAGCAAATAGAAGAAATCCTTGAGAAAGGTGGATTTAACAATCCTTTGTAAATATCTTAACCGAGTGCACACTAAACAATGTTGGTAAAGCTCTTAATAGAGTAGACCTTAACCAGTCTCTACATGATACTCCTAACAGGGTAGATCATCAAAAGTGATCAAAATTGTATGCCTTAAGCGGTCCCTTCCATTCTACAGATAGTGAAGCTTTGTGGGTTTCATCCCCACCGCAGTTTTTACCTTCTAACATGGGTTTTCTGTGTTACCAAATCTTGTGTCATGTGTCAATACATTTCATGAATGTTTCTATGAATGTTTACATGCTAATTAAGTTTATGATTTGATATAACATACACAAAGATAGAATAGCTTATATGCTTGGTAAATCAATTGATTACTAAAAGGATTAAGGTTAAGTGATAAAAATTTTAAGGGTACTAATTCACCCCTCCCCTCTTAGTACACACCATTCCATTATTTCCAACTCCTTTTACCATATTGCACGTAGATTTGTGGGATGATAAATTCCCCCTTCTCATTTTCACTTGCCTGCTATTTCGTTGTACTCCTCGCCCTTCTTCATTTTCATGCACGGAACATCGAGGAACTTTATTTATTTTCATTTTTATGCACCCCACTATTCCAGTTCAATTTTATCTCACTTACATTATTTCAGCGGATAAATGAGGAAATTAAAGTTACCTTCAGTTTCCTTGGGCCCCGTGATTCCATTATGAAATATTAGTTTTTTAAAGAATTTTGAGAAAATACCTGGGGCATTGGCCTTCTGCAATAAAACTTGGCATAGTATTTCATTTTTTTATTTCCCAGGTCCACATGAAAATGTCTAGTGCATTCTGCTTCAAGATGATATGCAATGCCATGAATCATGTCGGGTCCTAATGTGGGTCTGGCTAAAAAAAAATCATTTGAATTCAACTGGCCCTTTAGATTGATCTGAACAACCTGATCATGCATCTGGATTAAAATGTAAGATATATAATAATTGAAAATTGATTTTGCAACCTTTTGTTAAGTGCCTAGATAGAATAAAGCCTCTGGTTCAGCCCTTTGAAAATTAATCAAATTGTGTCATGGGACCCTGCTTCTTGGCACATATGCAAATTGGTATAACCAGGATCAACCTGCAAAACAATTTCCCATGACATTTCCTAATGCGAGAGAAATTAGCTATCAAAGTTGCTTACTTTGTTTTATTTGTATCACGACCTTGCCAAACAACTGTAAACTGCATTCCAAAATGAGGTTAGTAAAAATATCAAATGACCATCTGGGAACCTGAAACTTTTTATATGAGTACTTTAAGACGTCAATAATATAGAAAAATGACTGGTTTCACATGGGCATCAATGGGTCACAAATGATAACTTTTTGAAAATGGCTATTTGGCAGTTGTGTCATTGAGTACACTAAAAACTTCAATAAAATGCACTTGGAACAGGCTTGGGAAACTTATCAAATGAATTCCTAAGAATCTGAAAGTGTGGAGGTGAGTTCATTCTCATAGTGACATTACAAGGCTATGACTGGTTTGTCCTGATAATCAATTGGTTCATTTTTATTAAACCTGAAAGCAGGCCTTCTGACAACTGTGACACTACACACCTAGTAAATATGAAGAAATTGCAAATGGATCTAGTTTGGAAAATAGGGAAAAATAACTCACTAGGGTCTTAAAATGCACATGGAGTATGTCTCTAATGTATACAATGTAGGGGGGTGACTCTTATATTATGATTACCAACTAGGTATGAAATGCAAGCTTCTAAAGTGGGCTACTTCATTAAATCTAAACATGTGTATAATATCAACTTTGCAAACCTCTCAAAACAAGTACTTCAAGAGTAGGTCCACATTGATCATGGGAGGCTGAAACTTGATACTTATTCTATCTGATATGGGTTTGATATGTTCTCCAATCAATTTTTCATGACACTCATAAAATACTAACTTATTCACTTTCAAACCAGGCCCCTTCAAACAATTGTTAGGGATTCACTTCCTTGCCTAGACAGATTTTAACATGGTACTCTCCAAAATTTGAGAGTACCAACACTACCTTAGATAGTCTCTTTGGTAAGACAAATAAGATGAGGAAATTCAAGTTGGAGAATGAACTAACTGTTAGAGTAATAGTCTATCGGGGTTACTAATTTAAATCATTATGATCTAATTAGTAACTTCCCTATTCACTCTAGTTTGCTTTAGCTAACCTTAGGTAGTTTCTATTTCTTGTAGTTTCCCTTTTAGGGTTTCGGTATTCCTTTATAAGGAATCACCTCTTTGTATTTCATAAGGAGATAGTTTTGTAAATCATTATTCTTGAATATAGAAATCATTTCTGTCAACATGGTTTTCCTGTCTCTGGCCTATCGGCCGCCATAGCCATTCTTCTGTCTTATGTCTTCTGTCTGCTTCTTCTTCTTTGTAAATGTCTTGCATGCAGGTGTTCTTGGGTAGATTGATGTTCAGCAATCTTAACATGGTATCAGAGCTTCCCTGCTGGTGACTATTCGAGCTTTGTTGAAGCAGCGAGGGTTTGAAGCTTTCAGAAGCTTTTTCAGCATTTGCTTATTGGTTCTGGGGGGTCTCTAGTTTTAGAGGCATTTTGGGCCCAAACGGACACTTCCATTGTGTCCGGAAGGCCCAAAAACCCTAGAAACCATATAAGGTTTGTCCGATTTGGACACCGGGGCCTCTGGAGAATTTTTTTCGGCCTCCCAGGGCCGTACGAGCACGGAAATCGAGAAAAAAATATTAAAAACGTGAGTTTTTTAATGTTTTTAAAATGGTTTCTAACGCGTGCTGTGCAAATTTGTTTTGGGCGCCACCGCCGCGCCACCGCAGCCGATCGGTGGCCGGCCGCCCACCCAGCTCATCCGCGGCCCCTGCCGCCCACAGCGACCCCCGCCGCCCATGCCGGTCTCTGCCGCTCGCACTGCGGCCCGCGCCGCCCAGCCGACACTTCTCTGCAGTGGCACCTCCCGGCGCCCACCGCTCCCCGGTGGTGCCTCCTTCATTTGCGCCCGGCGGTATTTACATAGCCCCCGCGGGCTTTATTATGTTATGCGCTGGTCATATGCAGACTCAGGGGCTGCGGCCCAGCCCCCGGAGCGCGCCATGCGCCCGGGGGCCAATTTTTTTAGCCCCCGAGGGCTTAAGTTTTTTTTTGAGGCTTTTTTGGGGGTACCTGTCTGTTTTCGCTCTACAGGGAGCATACGGGGGTATTTTTCTGACTTCTATATACCGTCGGAAATCTCTTTCTAAGTACTTTCCAATGGTGGAGGTTAGAGGTTTTGGTTCCACTATTTTGATAGTGTTTTTTGCTGTTGAAGTCCGATGTCTTGTTTTGCCTTCCGGGAGTCATATCTGGCTCATCCGGACTCCTTTTTCGGCAAACGAGATATCGTCAGAAAGCTGATTCTATGTACTATTCAGTGGCAGAGGTATTTCTTCTAAATTTTGCTCTGGATTTTCACTCCTCCGATTTTTGCAT